>JBBPDB010000007.1:10500661-10520121 GCA_037974465.1 Brachypetersius altus | reverse complement strand
GTGTGTGTGTGTGTGTGTGTGTGTGTGTGTGTGTGTGTGTGTGTGTGTGAGAGAGAGAGAGAGAGAGAGAAAGAGAGTGAGTGAGTGTGTGAGAGCGCAAATGTGTGTGTGTGGGGGGAGTGAGAGTAAATGTGTGCGACCGTGTGTATCCGAGAGAGAGCGTGGAGTGTGTGTGTGTAAGCTTCTTAAATATGGGTACCTCAGAGAATGCCTTAGTTTCTTTTGAAATTGTAGCTACAGCAGCTTTACAGTAACTTTAAGAAACAACCAATCCTAGTAGACCACCAGTGAGTACTGGAACGGTCTGTAGTGTTTTTGCAGAACTGTGTGGGTTTTTTGAGGTTTTTTTTTTAAGTCACACCAGGGAATGTAGGGATGTTCGCTAGAGTAAATTCTGAAATTGAACGGGGTTTTTTGATGCAGTGAAGGAACCCAATGATAATGATGACCAAACGTTCAAGCACATACAGGCGAATCAGGTGTAGTTGAAACTTTTTCCTTTCATAGTGCACAGTTAGTTTTCAGTGCCTTGTTGCATATTTACCTTGATTTATTTGGCAAATATTTGTATGACATACAGTTTAATCATTTTACAGATGTAGCAATAAATGTCTGTTTTTGGTATTGCACCGTGTGTGTTAGACTGGTGATTAAACTCCAGTATCCTCCATGGAGCACCTGAAGAGGAGAGTAATAATAATAAATATTAATGAACCCAATCAGTATCGATAGTGGTATTAGTATATAAAATTTTCAGTTACTGTTTTAAAACGCATATAGTTTGCGTAGGTATATATTTTTTAAATGATCGCAAATAAATACAACTTTGTCAGCTGTTCCAGTATAATTTACAAGTGGAAAACATTGTCCTTCACACCTTCTTTCAGCACTTGAAAGCAGCAAAACACTCAAGTTTATACACCAGTTTTTGTCCTAAGCTACTAAATCATGTGTTTATTAATATGTTTATTAAAAGTGTTTGTGGTCTGAAATGTAACAGCTTGAAAACAAACGTTCTGCATTAGTTAACTCATTCATTCTTTCAGCAGTTGGTAGCTGTGACACCCAAAGAACTTCTGTTAGGTACTTCCATATGTAGATGAAGGCTATGCCACATTCAACAGATCTGTATGAGTTGTACAGTTATTATTTAAAGTCTGTCCCAGGAAACACGGCTGTAAGATAATGGTTGGCCGCCATGTCAGTAAATAGCTACCAGTATTTGCCAAAGACATGCTTCACTTTGGGCCAGATTGTGTCCTTTACCTCTAAGTTGGAGAAACAGAATCTTTCTGTACCTGTTAAGGCAATTAGGGAAGACCCAGGGCTGCCAATAGCACAACAAGAGACCCTCCCGTGTGTGTGTGTGTGTGTGTGTGTGTGTGTGTGTGTGTGTGTGTGTGTGTGTGTGTGTGACATTGTACAAGTGAACTAACGAAAGAGAGCTCACAAATTCCTCAGCAGAGATTTATACCAGCTGTTTAGGAGACAGCTTTAGTGTTTGGTTGTATAAGAGACCAGGAATTGAGGAGCTTGTTCTCGCACACAAAGCCACATAAAATGTTTGTCAAATATTTGCCTTTTTTTTTTTATTTGTACACATTTTGTTTATTTATTCGTTTATTAATTGCTGTTGTCATGATATCAACATTTTGATGCCTAAAAATGGTAGTTTCACAATCCTGAAATTGTACAAAACACCGGAAAAACCTGTTTCAATGCCAGATCACCTCTAAACCAAGAGCTAAATGTATTTATGGTTAGAGAATTAGCTTAACATGCTGCAGTGTTAAAAATGCATTGATACTTCATTCAGCACTACAGGTAAGGATAAATTGACTTATACAGTGCACTTCAGCTCTTGATTGCACTTGTAATGTTATTTGAATCTTTTATTGCTTTGTTATAGCTTTTGATTTTTGAATTGTTCTGTTCTACCGGAATATGCGTGTAATCTTTTTAAAAAAATTTTTTTTGGCTGTTTTTTGTTTTATTCTTGTTCTATGTCTTTGTGACCATCACAACAGGGTCATACAATTTAGCATTTGTTAGTTAGTTCACTTAAATGAGCTCTAGAAAAGCCCATTTCTTTTAGAATACCTTTTCCCAGGATGCACTTCCACATGAACTCTGTACATACTGCCACAGTCCAGCCATCTGGTCCACCGAGAGAGGGCCAGCTTTTATGAGCAGGTAACTCGAGTGGAATCACAACTCTAACTTTACTGGCAGCTGCTTGCACTCCATGGTTGACGAAGATATAATTAGCATTTGATCGGGCCTTTGGTAAAGCTGTTAAGTTTCGACAAGGCAGCAATGAGAGAAAAGGAATTCTGTACATGAGTGGGCTGACGAGGCATGTGGGTTGGGACTGTGTGTCTGAAAAGAAAAATAGGTTGACTGTTTTTTTCCCCCAGTAATTCTGTTTTCTGAAATGCTAAAAAGATGTAAGATGGTTCTGTTTGTAGGCTGTTGCCTAATCTGTTGGTTGATGGACGTGCCTTAAACAACACTGATATAATTCTAAGATGAATGGATGTATGACTAAACAATAGGTTTTCATCAATCCATCACCAAGTCACCAGAACGCTGGCTACTGAGAGAAAGTGTGACTTTGTTTGGTGCTTGAAAGAACTTGCAAAGCCAGTCCCCCCTTGCCTTTCCTTCGGTGTCATTCACTGAATGGATAAGCTATTGTGCTCGTTCCGTGGCGCTTTCTCGGCCCCTGACAGCTGAGGATGCAGATGTAGAATTGTGGAGGACTCCTTCATTGCTGTCGTCAGCTCAGTTTTGAGCCGGCCTATGACAGTTAACAGATGATCCATCTGGACAAAATCTTTGAACTTCCTAAAATAAACTGCAGTTTATATTATTTTGCACATATGAGGAAGAAACATCAAAAATGGAGTGAATGACAGAATGTCAGCAACATTGGAAAATGTGTGTTTAGTTAAAGGAAAGAAAATCTTTCCTTTGTTGGAATTTATTTTGGATGGATGTGAGAAAGTGTCAGCTGGGGATGTATCCCAGATGCACATTTCATAGGATACAATTTTGAAAGCACCATTATTTAAAAAAGCCCCTTCATTTACTTCTATTTTGACTGTTGCCATAGTAGAATTTAAAATTGTGTGAAGTCCGGAAGGAGACCAGCATATGACTTTTATGATGTACAGTGATGCAACAAGTTAACAGGCACCAGGTACATTCCTTTTTATTGAACATATTTGTTGCCTTGGCTCTCAAACAGTGTAATAATTTTGAGGGTTCATGTCATGTTCTTGCTGTCGATTCCCTGGAAACATCACTTTTCACTCACAGTATTGTGTTGCTCTTTGAGGTAACCTATCTGGGATCATCATTAGCAGTAACTCAGAGGGGGCAGGGCTGGCCCAGGAGGCAGATTTGGCTTTAAAAGACTGTTTGGCATTCCAAGCATAATTTGTTTTGGCAGTAACATGAGCCTCGGATAGCACAGATGTAAGGCTCATGTTTTCTTTTGAAATAGGGAGCATGGAACTCTCTCTATCATCTTTATATGATCATATTTTGGACCACAATAGCAAAAAATAATCTTGAGTGAGGGCTTTACTGAAATGTCTACAAAAAATGGTGTGTTGGAAAGAATTTTTTATTCATGTATAAATAGTAATTTGTCCATTTCATGATACACACCTTTGATTTCAGTGCAGATTTTAAAATGAGATAATTCTGATCATGACCTCTGTTTTGACCCTGTCTTCCTCAGGTGCTGCGTTTTTTCTGTGAGAGCTGCTCCGTGCCCATATGTAGGGAGTGCAGTATAGGGAGACACGTGGGCCACAGCGTGTCCTACCTGCAGGACGTGCTGCATGACTCCAGAGCGCTCACCATCCAGCTGCTCGCTGATGCACAGCAGGGAAGACAGGCTGTGCAGGTCAGTTACATCTGCTCACTCCTTTTTTATTTATTTCTTTTTTATTATTTTTTCTATCATTTTGTGTTGCTCTTTTAATCTGATTTGTGTTTTACATTGCTCTGGCTTAAAGATTGTTATTGGTTGCCATGTCGGTATAATAGATCTATTCAAAATGTATACATTAGGCTTGTGTCTGGTGATGGTTAGCCGAGTTACTGTGATAACCCCCTGGAGTGTAGAAGCTCATAAAATGTTAAATACTGGTGTAAAACATTGTTCATTTACTAATTCAGTTTTGTACAAGCCAAAACAAGACGCTAGTGATCCTCCACATGAACACAATGTAATTAGACATCAAACAAAATCATGTCTATACTCTTAATACAACAGGCTTTTTCAAGCACCCTTAGAA
Source organism: Brachypetersius altus (assembly GCA_037974465.1). NCBI lineage: Eukaryota > Metazoa > Chordata > Actinopteri > Characiformes > Alestidae > Brachypetersius > Brachypetersius altus. The sequence goes on along the minus strand of JBBPDB010000007.1, from coordinate 10,515,811 downwards.
TAGTTGTCTATTAAAGGCCTTTTTTATTAATCACATTTCTGTGGTCTAATTAAACAATATACTACATCCACAACATTTATATAACTGTCCTGTCATCTTAAGTTTGGTTGTTAGTATTATTGTTATGGCTTTGTGTAAATATATAAATAAATAAATAAAAACTTTAATAGAAGCAAAAAGGGAAAAATCCCCCAACCATGTCAAACTGCCACTTGTTAATATATCGCAAAAATATGTACAGTTGTATGCAAAAGCTTGGACACCCCTAGGCAAATATTGTTTTGGATTTGAAGCTGATTACGGAAGTCAAAAAAGGTACCTTAAAGATAAACATATAATGACACATTGTCATATTTCATTTATTTGCAAAATTGTATAGATTGTAAAAAGAAAAATGTGGCAGTAAGGTCACATTTCCAGAGCACAACAAATTGTGACCCTTCAGACCTCTCAGGGCGTTGTTTACACTGACCATCAGAAGATCTTAACTGTGATCACTTGGATAAACCAGAGGCATTTTGGTCTTGGCAGCCAATGGCACAATGGAATGTTGTTGAGATAGAGGACAGAATCAGTTCTACTAAATAGAAAACAAGATCTGGTAGCTAGTGTCTTTCAATCAGTGAAGAACCTGAAGGAGCAAAAAAGATGGAAATCATAATAGAGAACATGAGATTATATTTTTGGAGTGGCATTAAATATCATCAGACCTGAATATCGCTTGATAATCTATGATTCGATCTTAAACAGGCTGGAGATACAAGATGATGGGTATTGGTAATATGGCAAATAAAGTATTATGATGCATGTCATTATGTTTTTGACCATTGATGAGTTGGAATGGACAAAAAGAACCAGTGGTGTCACATTTGTAGGTATGATCAGTGCGTTTTATTCATTTTTAAATCAAATTAACTAGAACTAATTACGGTTTACTAAATCACAAAAAATCACCGTCCACCCACATACATCCCCAGGGGTTTGGCAAATAAATAATTAAAATTTGATGCAATATGCATAGTGTTGGCTTCTTTTCATTTAAAAAAAAATATCAGAATGTGCTCAAACGTTTGCATATGATTGTATTTGTACTGAAAAGGTCTTTCAAATGAAGACCTTTTCTTGCAGGATGACCACGTCCCCACCCCCTCTCATCCTGAATAGAGCAGCTCTGTGTGCACTGCCAGCCTGTATTCAGTCTTGATGGCCAGAACAGGATGGATCATTAGTCCAACACAGAGGAAATGTTTCTATCACTCACACTTTTGCATGAAAGAAAGACGGCAGGGGGCAGGGGTGGGGGCGCATCCCCAGAGAGAGCTGTTCACGTGTTCTTTGGTGACACTGAGCAGAGCTGATTTGCAAGAATACCCAGCAGAGAATTTTAAAGCGAAATGCTAAACAGAATGGTTCATTTTAAGCGAGGCTGCTATTTCAGAGGCATTCCAGAAGGTGTTGCTCCCTCACCCTCTCTTTAATGTGGCAGCTGCATTTGCATGGTCCCTCCACCCACTCTCTTTTGGCCACAGTGATCTGCTTCGCACAATGGGTAACACGAGGGCTGCACGAGTCTTGATTAAATGAGAATCACAATTTGGTGCTTAGAACTGAGATCAGGTAAGCATTATCAGTTAAGCAAATTAATTATTATTTAATTTGCGAATAGAGAGAGGCAAGTATATAGTTATCAGGTAGTAACATGTGCGATTGTTGCTCTGAGTATAAATCGGTACTACAAGCAAAGATTTGTTTAGAAGAAATTGCTTGATAAAACATTAAATGAATGAGTGTAAAATTCCTGTTAGTGAAAGAAATCAAAGAAAAATATTGGCCTGAGCTTAAAATCAATTCTAGACTGTATGGAGCCTGACAGCCTTGCAGGATATGCACTTGGAGTATGTGTGTTTGTGCTTAAAGTACTCAATGACCTTTTTTGCAGCAGGACTGAATGGCTCTGTAACAATTCCTGTGGCATTTCCACACAAACACAATTTGGCCTGAAACACTTAGAAACTCAGGTTTCCTCAACACACTTAACTACTCAGGCTCAGGGCTGCAGGACTGATCAGTATCGCTCAATGACATAGCTATTCGTTTATTGGTTTTATGTCAAGCGTATGTCACTTTTGTGCCACCCCATTCTGTGTTAGTTATGGATTTAATGCTATCTTATGCTAGCTCCTCTCTAGTTTAGTGAACAGGCTATCTAAACAGCATGTGTGTATGTGTAGCACAAAACATGTAAGAGAGGACCGTGGAAAGACTGGAAGGGTGTTAGTATGGCATTTTCAAAATTTTGAATATTTAGTTCTTCAATGGCAGTAGTAAAAAATCTATTTTAAACCTATAACAAAAGTAGTAAACTTGATCTATATTTAGTAAGTGTAGACCTATATTAAATAGGTTTGTGGCTTAAATTTGTTAAACTATATTTTGATACTCACCATAGACTTGAATCTTTGAGCATATTTACATGACACTTGATGTGGAAAGCTTTATTCTTGCCATTTGTTTTCATGTACGAAAGCCACATGGTTACAGTCTACCATTGACAATGTGCCTCATTTAGCTGTGCTATGGTAGAAATGCCCAGTTATACAGTGGCAAGAAAAAGTATGTGAACCCTTAAATGAGGATCAGATCACATTTTGTGATAAATTCATGCAGGACAGCACACTAATGCCCTAGTACTATCTGCAGAAGTGATCTAGTTTTGGGTTTTAAAGGCCCCAGAGGGTTGTGTATATATTTCAGCTCCTGAGGAGAAAATTCCACTGGAAATTTGGCCCATGATGTTGCTTGTGTCATTTTGGTGGTAGGCTAGCTATCCCTTTTTTCAAGCGTATCTCCTTCAGCAATAAACCCTTGGAGCAGGGAGGCTAGATGCAGCTGTACGTGGTCGATTGGGTTGTTGTACTTTGTCCTAATCCTATTACTACGTGGTGTTAAATGGGAAGCCTCTAAACATTTATGGGCTTGAAAGCTCCTGCAGGGTTTTAACAATGCCAGTGGTAAACACAGTGCTGAAAGTGCCCTGACCATGACAGGCCCGTGCCGCACCAGACCCCTGACCACTCCAGCTGCATCAGTGCTGCCTAATCCCATTTACCGGATTTTACTGGTCCAGTTCAGCAGCGGCTTATCCCACCTTGAAGTACCAATTAGGAGTTACTAGAACAGACTTTACCAGCAGAGTGTGGGGTAAACAAGTATAGGAGAGGATTTGATGGTTGATGAAGTACGTTAATATGTAGGCGTATTAGTTGATTATCTGTATCCAGTACTTGTACAGGTAATGTGTGAACCTTCATCCCACTTAATGAGACACAAAGGACAGTTGGATAAAATGTGCAGTGGCTTAATCTTTTTAAACCATCATTGTTTTAGCGTTTGTTTGGGACTAGCCATACATGTTTCTTACTGTCCAAAACTGAATAATTTCAAACTGAAAAAAGAGCATTAAAGACAGACGGTAGAATTGTGATTTGAGGCATGCAGAGAGGGAGAGCTGTCCCTAGATCCCCTCTGGCAGAGCATTGTACTGTTTAGATAGAGGTCAAGGGTCATGGCACTGCTCTTTGACCTCTGCCCCCCCCCTCCCTCCTCTGTGTAACGTCACAAAGGAAGCCCTCATGCTTTTTTAGTTCCATTCAGGTTTGCTTAGAGACATTGCATATGGTGCAGGTCTTAATTTTTTAGATGTCTAGATTTAGAAATAATATAATCTTTTACTAAGAACTTAAAGCTCCCATTCACCTTCTGGGTAGGGTTTACTGCTCTGGAATAAATTAGGCTGTTCGTAGAGATCCCTTTGTAAGCTTGAGGTTTGTCCATTATTTTAGCCTTTTTACAAAGCCAACTGGTTTCTAAATGCTTTGTATAGTATCAGCTTTATATGAAAATTTTCAAACAGCCATTTATTGATGTTATCTTTAGGAAAAGCTACATTTTTATTGTACTGTATGATATGTGTTTTTTCTATCTTCCATTCTTGTTAAGTGTTCTGAATGTTATTTACAGCTGAGCATTGAGAAAGCCCAAGCAATCGCTGAGCAGGTGGAGCTGAAGGCTAAGGTTGTGCAGTCAGAGGTGAAGACCACCACCCTTCGTCACAAGAAAGCCTTGGAGGAGCGCGAGTGTGAGCTGCTATGGAAGGTAAACAGGCACTGAGCTTTACTGCTGTGTGGAGAGGCCCGGTCACTTAACCATTAACGTTGGCAACAGGGGCTTTATTCACTTAACTGAAATATTGCCTTACCAGTAAAGCTACACACGCTTCATTCAAACACAAGCAATTCTTTGTGATGTTGAGGGTCAAACAGCTCAGCATAAAGTTACAGCACATTCTTTGTTTTTGAGGAAGAGGCTTTGAAAGCCATGGTCTTCCTTTAATACCATCAAGCGTCATTCAGTCAAACCGCAGTGTTAAATCTAAGATTAGATTTATCTTTTTTAAAAATGTTTAAAAATTTTTTTACTTTATTACCTGATACATTTATAGTAATTTATAGTCATTTTTGTTGGGCCTGGAATACTGTTTATGCTTGCAGACATGGCACCATTTTACAATACTTAATCCTTTGTACTACTTACAGTAAACCTTGTAAACACAGTTGCTAAACAGTAATAGTGACCTTTTTATACAGTAAATCCATTAGAGTGAATATAGCTTTCTGTAGATTAACAGTGGCAAATTGAGCCCTAAAGTAGTGTCCTATGTACTTCAGCAAAATCATCTGACCTAAAGTGCTGAAATTAAATCTGGTGTCCTTTTTCCTCTTTACAGTTGGAGAAGATCCGCCAAGTGAAGGCAAAGTCGCTGTATCTTCAGGTAGAGAAATTACACCAGAATCTTACCAAGCTGGACAGCACTATCGCCACAGTGACGAAGGTGCTGGAGGAGGGCCGCAGCATGGACATCTTGCTTGCCCGTGAGCACATGTTAAACCAGCTGCAGGAGCTGAAAGCTCTACGCTGCATTTTGCAGCCGCAGGAGGACGATCGAATTATGTTCACACCTCCAGATCAGGCTCTTTTGATTGCCATCAAGTCCATGGGCCTCATCAGCAGTGGAGCTTTTGCATCAGCCACTAAAGCCCATGGGGAAGGCCTCAAAAGAGCTCTTCCCGGAAAGTTGACCTCATTTACGGTGGTGGGCTATGACCATGATGGAGAGACACGAATGTCTGGTGGTGATGGTGTGTCTGTGGTTTTAATGAGTCCAGATGGAAATCTGTCCAGTGCTGATGTGTCCGACCACCAAGATGGCACCTATACGGTCAGTTACCTCCCCAAGGGTGAAGGTGAGCACCTACTTTCTGTGCTTATCTGCAACCAGCACATTGAGGGAAGCCCCTTCAAAGTCATGGTCAAATCTGGCCGCAGCTATGGAGGCATTGGTCTACCTGTTGCATCCTTTGGTGGAGAGGGCGATGGCGATGGACAGTTGTGTCGACCTTGGGGCATATGCGTTGATAAAGAAGGCTATGTGATTGTGGCTGACCGAAGCAACAATCGCATACAGATCTTCAAGCCATGCGGCTCTTTTCACCACAAATTTGGCACTTTGGGTTCACGGCCTGGCCAGTTTGACCGGCCTGCTGGGGTTGCCTGCGACAGCCAGAGAAGAATCATTGTGGCTGATAAGGACAATCACCGCATCCAGATCTTCACCTTCGATGGGCAGTTCCTTCTCAAGTTTGGTGAAAAGGGAACCAAAAACGGGCAGTTCAACTATCCCTGGGACGTGGCCGTTAATTCAGAGGGAAAGATTCTGGTCTCGGACACGCGCAACCACCGAGTGCAGCTGTTTGGGCCTGATGGAGTGTTCCTCAACAAGTATGGTTTTGAAGGTGCCCTCTGGAAGCATTTCGACTCTCCTCGAGGAGTTGCCTTCAATCAGGAGGGCCACCTAGTGGTGACTGACTTCAACAATCATCGTCTGCTCGTCATCAGGCCTGACTGCCAGTCAGCTCGCTTTCTTGGCTCTGAAGGAACGGGCAATGGGCAGTTCTTGCGTCCACAAGGCGTAGCCGTAGACCAAGAGGATCGCATTATCGTGGCTGACTCGCGCAACCATCGTATTCAGGTGTTTGAACCCAATGGCAACTTCTTATGCAAGTTCGGGACTCAGGGTGGCGGTTTCGGGCAGATGGATCGCCCATCGGGTATAGCCGTTACCCCTGACGGAATGATTGTAGCCGTTGACTTCGGAAACAACCGAATCCTCATGTTCTGAGCTACTTTATTCGAGCTTTGAAATGTGTGGTAGCCGAGGAGGTAAAGAAGAAGATTTAGGTACACACCCATCAGGAGCAAACATGGCTGAATTTAGGAAATGTGTCAGTAGTACAGAGCCTTTTTACACATCTATTTATCATGATTGTAGTATAATTTTGTGCTGCTGGCGAAAGTGTCCCTGTCGTACACAAGCCATTTGTCAGAGTAGGAGTAGAGCAAAAAGACTGTGGTTGCTGGTAGTTTAGGCTATTTTGCTCTTGATCTGTGTCTTGAAATCTTTCTTATTTGATTTTTTTCTCAGGGAATTTCTAGCATTCTTGAAATAAGTTTCAGTCTCTGCATTATACCTACCTCATCTAGCCTATGTATGAATGTACTCTCTCTTGTGTGTGCAGAGTCCGTGAAGTTTTATAAAGAAGTCTACCTCAGTGCTTTTTTATTTGTAGAGTCAGAGAACATAACATAAGAAATGAAGCAATGTTTGGTTGATATTTGCACAGCTCGCACAAATTTCTCCTGATTGTTACTGTGCATAGAACACAGGTTGGACCCCTGAATGTTCCAGTACAGTAAACCAAAAGTTTAGGGCTGCATGTTTTTGGCAGAAACATTTGGATAATGTTTTGATAAATCTACTGTTTTTCTTTGGTTTTGTTTCATTCTGGATTACGTTTTTTTTTTTACGTTGGTTTTCATTTGCATCATACCTCATCTAAACCTCTTACCTCACAACTTATGTACCTCTGTGTACAAATGCCTCATTGCGCATACCTCACTTTGTGTTGATTTCCATAAAAAAAAAATATGCAAGCCTATGGAAACAACTACCAAACTGCTTGATGGCCTACAGTATGAATGATAGTCTTTTGCTGATGAATTGGTAGGTCTGGTGGTATTGAATAGAGCCCAGGCTTTGAGTAATGCAAGAAACAGATTGTTCCCACTTCCATAGATGTTGTAAAGAATGAGGCAAAGAGAATTCTGTGAAGCGTTTGAAGATGTTTTTGTTTTTTCCCCCATTTTTGGGACCTACGATAAAACTTAATCAACCCTTGTTTGTTTAGTTCTTTACCTGTTTTGTATGTTCTTCATCTAATGCACCGTTAAGATGAAGTGAAGATTATCAGATTGTTTGGCACATGGCTTACTTGCTATAGCTAGCAAACTTGGATGTAATCCAAATCTAGTAGGACTATGTAGTTTATTTTGAGGAAAGTCCTTTCTGAATGTCTGGAATGTATTTATTGGCCAAATCCTGAAAGAAAGAGCTTTGACTTGGATTTCCTGGGAGACCGTTCGCTCTGTCAATGGAACACAGTTTTCAAAACATCTCAAATCACTTGAGCGTGGTCTAAAATTAGAAAAACAAATGTTTTTTTGCTTTATTTGTGGGTAACCACTTTAATGATTGTTGTTGCCTGCTTCTTTTGACTGTTTATTAAAAAGAAAGCTTTTGAAAGCAACAAAAAAGACAAGCACTGATTTGTTAGAACAGTACACAGCAATTTTTTTCTCACATTTTTTGTGAGTCTGAGGATAAGGCATGTAATAAAAAGTCCATTTGAAACGGAAACTTTCCAGAATAATTTTCACTGAGAGGCAGTTAGAAATATATACTCAATTACTGCCTGTTCCTGACCACATAGCCTTGCCAGGGCCTAAATCCCAAAGTCTGCCTGTCAGGTGTTGCTATTGGTTTGCTCCTTTCTCTTCTGGACGGGCATTTCCTGTCTGTTAAGCCAGTTGCGTAGTGGTGGAGCTGAGATTTATGAGGGCTTTTCTTGCTGATGGTGCTTCACTGGGTTGCTGCTCTTAGGTCTGCTACATGACTTAAGAGTCTGTCTTTTTGACAGTGGAGGTGAAGTCAGGCACATTTGCAAGGCCTGTCGTATTTGGCTCTAATTTAGTATTAAAATCAGACTTCATTCATGCAATGCATCCCGTTTTGCTTTTCAGAGTAGAAGAACATTCAAATTCTTGGCAGCCTTTCTGTGTGTGGGGAGACGAAGAGTCTCTGATGTCATGTTAGCCTGACAGTATTTCTACATAGACTGCTGCTTTTTGTACCCGTATGCTCACAAGCATAGAGAGAAAACTCTTGCCAAATGGAGACCAGTGGACATGGGCATGTGCCAAAGAGATGTACATGGACAGTGGTTCAGAAGTGTGTCTATAGATTGCTATCTTATTGAATTTCTCTCCTTTTTTTAAATTATAGAGTGACCCTACAATGCCTCAGTAAAGTCAAGTCAGAGGCTAGCATTAACTTGTTGTGGCTGGATTGCCATGTATGTTGAGTCAACTGGTGTTGGAGTTGCTTTTCCAGCACAATAAAGACCAGTTCAGAAACTGGGGAACCTGATTTCAAAGTTACAGAATGTAGACTGATAAAGAGTTGCTAAATAAATATCACCTGTTAGTCATCGTGAAAAGAGAACAAATCGAGCATTTGGCAGTAATGGGGTAAATGATGAAATAGGAATGTTGCTGCTGAGAAATCTTCACTCTGATTTGCCCCATAATTCAGTATTTATTACCATCATCTAATGTTTTTGAAATTGAACTGCAGCTCTGTCCTCCAGAGATCCAAAGAAATATCTTCTCTTCAAGAGGAAAAAGAATTATTTTTGCATGCTTTAAAAGCCCTGGTAGACAAGCATATGTGTAAAGTAGTGATGGAGCAGAAACAATGACACGTACTTTGATATATACCAAAAAAGAAAGAAAAATTCTGCGTTGGGTTGCAGTGAGTTGCTCTGACTACACGATTGTATTCCTGTGTGATAGCTTTACAGAGCAAGGTACTTGTTTGTATGAGACTTTAGGAGAAAGGTTTCAGTTTCTATGCCTTAACACTATTGCAGTATACATTAATTCTTTTGCTCTTTTGGAATTTAATCAGACTGGAAACTGCCAAAGAGCTTGCTCTGTTTGTATTTTCCCCTCTTTCTCCTATAGTTCCCACGTGATTGTCAATACAGGTTGGATGCACCATCTATAATGAGTTTTGATAAAAGATGAGAGTATGTCGGACTTAAAAGATTCCTCTAGTGGTCCCTTATCTGAACAGTGCTGATAGGGGTATCCCATTACATTTGATTTGGGAGATATACTGTGTGTGTGAGTGTGAGAGAGAGAGAAGAATACATGGTAGATCTGTACTGAGGAGCCATCATGTGTAGTCCTCCCAACAAGCAGCAACTCTAAACCAGAATATGTCTCATTGGTAGATGCTGTATGTGTGGAAAGATAGTTAGGGGTTGATTATATTTTCAGGGCGAGTTCTCAGAACATATGGTGCCAGTTCAATACAGTGAATAGGTACACGTCTACATTGTACTTATTGTTAGTAATCAGATGCCCTTGAGAATGTTAGTTGGGGCATGTTATCTGTCGATTAGACCTTTGGTCAGCATCTGTACGGGTTTCCCACCAGTTATTGGTGTATTCCAGCTTTTGACCTGTTTCCTAATCTGGAAAAAGCAGAAGGAAAATGTCAACAGTTCAGAAGTGCATGGTCTTTTTAATGATTGTATTAACCAAGAAGAAGAAGAAGGAAAAAAAATTACAAAAAACTCAGGTAGCTTTCTAGAGATTTGATTCAAATTCGATATTGTTTCTTACAATCGGATAGTAAATCCTTTTGTTAGTGCTTCATAAAAAGTAGTATCTATTTTGTGTGTGCATTTATTGTATTGATCTATAAAAAAACAAATTCCATGGGATCCTTCTCAACCAAATTTGCAATTTGCATTAACCTCTGAAAATAAGAGGGAGGGGGGTGAGTAAGCAAAGCGTGGTATTTAGAAACACAGCTGTCTAAATCAACAGTTCAAATAAGCACTAAAGTAATTGCGCTGAGATATTTTTGATACCCAAAGGAAGTGAACGGTCTCACTGATGACTGTATTGACGTGAGAGACATTCAAAGAACATGTAAATTAACCAAAGAATTAAACTGGCTGCCTGAAGAAATTATTATTGCCTTGGGATGCATTAGAAATTCCTCTTCATGTTGGATTTTCTGAAAACAGCAATCCATCTTTTGTATATTTAGGAATCCAAATTAAATGACAGTATATCGAGACCCCGTTTCTTTGAGTCATTACAGCGTTTTGTTAGATTATTCACTTAGCTGTGAGACAGGCTAAGCCATGATGTGTGGATAGATGGCTGCCTAAGCTCAGACCTGGGATCAGTTTTGCCTTTTAAAATGTAATGATTAGGGTAGGATCAAAGTAGCAAACACGGATTCCTGGTCTGTTGTCCTAGGTGGTTGTAATGTTGGGTGTCCTCCAAGAGGTCCGCAGTTGATTCTCTCATCCTTCACCCTCCCTCTTTAGCTCTCTAAGCAGCACTCACTATCCCTTTCAATCCCAAACAAAATACTTGTTTTGTGTCTGGTTCAGACTGAGGAGGCTGTATGAAATATTTGGTGGTCTACAGTCTTGTGCTGTTGTATTTTGTGGACTTTAAACATTTTCTTATGCAGGTTTTGATTTTATGTTTGGTTGTTTACACTTAAATAAACTTGTATCTCATGGGATCCTGAATTTCTGCTCTGTGTCTTCAGTGTAATTCATTTCACAGTGTGTTTTTTGATATATTGGCTGTTTTGTCTTGACAAAATTATATTTTTAAAAAAGTGTAATTATAAAAGGAACAAAAGCCTGCATGGCCACCTATATAGGAACTAGTGTGTCTACATACCAAAGAGCCAGGGGTCATGGCAGGGCCCTGCCCCTAAGGCCAACACAGCACAGCTTCAGACTAACTGGAATGGCCATGCAGATATAACCGGTTTAAACCAGGTTTACACAGGTCAAAATACTGCAAACAGCTATCCAGCTTGGTCGAGTTTGGTAGTGGAATTGTGCTCATCAGTGTCCTGTGATTTTCCACAAAATGTTTACGTAAACCTGATATCGATTGATTTCCCAAAGACTGTTGTATGCAAATTTTACCAAGCAGACTCTCCTGAAGCTGTTAGGGTAAAAAATTAACTTCTGAATTTCAAAACATTATGTAATGAGTCGGGATAATTACATTTATTGACATACAGGGATTTATTATTAATGAAAGCATCTAAATTTATAATATGAGTAGAGGCATTGTTTGAAGTTGGGCCGTTCCTTTAAAGGCTTTAACAAGGGTCCGGCCCCTCGCTTTCTCTCAGGAGATCATTGACAGAAAATGTCAGAGGGGAGATCTAGGTAACAATGCAGAGAGATGGGGGAGGGAAAAGCGGGGGTGAAAGAGGTTTAGCATGAGAAAAGCAGCAAACATGGGAAAGGGATCTGGCCACCCTCGAGATAGAGAGACAAAAGGGGGAAGGGGAGGGACCACACATGAAAGAAAGAGGTGGTCTGTTCACCCCCAGTGGACTGGCCTGAGAATAGGTCAGCAAGGAGAGCACATTCCACCTTTCACGGCCATTTGTTTGAGGTCAGCAACAACAGAATGGACACAGACGTCCTTAATTTCAGGCATAATGGATCTCCTTAACTTTTTTTAAAAAATTGTATTCTATAGGATTGGATAAACAGCAGGTAGAACTATACATAATTATGCAGCAATTCTATAGTATAAATAGCACTTACAGAGCAGGTTATTCCCCTGATTACATATACATTCCAAGAACACCCGTGTATAGTGAAAAATCGCGATATGGTGTGGTAAAAAAAAAAGAGCCCATCCATGCCTATTTTTATAGTATAAACCCTAAATATGCTCTAAGTTCAATACATTACCCTTAAAGAAAACAGAACATTTAAGGGCAAACCTGCATTCATACTCCACAATATACACTGAACTCCTGCACCGCCAGAATGTAAATATTACCCGTGTAGCATGTACTGCAAACAATTTACAATTTACTTTATTATAAACAATAATTTAAGAATGGAATAGCCCTGTACCTTCATAGCGAGTGTCAAATTCATTTTACACCCATCAGCCACCTTCCTAACATTGTGTAGAACACCCTCATACCCCCAAATCAGCTATGACCCGTCAACGAATGGACTCCACTAGACTTCTGTAGGTGTGCTGTGGTATCTGACACCAACACGTGACCAGAAGTCCTATAAGTTGTGTGGCAGAGCCTCAATGGATCAGGCTAGTTTCTCCTGAACTTCCCAAAGATGCTGGATCATACAGAGGTCTGAGGAATTTTGAGGTCATCACAGTTTGGCCCTTGTCAAAGTGCATTAGATCCTTAAGCGTGCCCATTTTTTCTGCTTTCAACACATCAACTTTAAGAACTGACTGTTCATTTGGAAGTTGCCACTGTAATAAGAAGACCCGTATAATTCACTTCACCTGTCAATGGTTTTAGGTGTACACCAATGTAGGAAAAAAAATGTAGCACATGACCTTTTTATTCACTACTGAAATTTAAATATGAAACAGTGGTAAAATTGTAATCTGTAAATAGTTTCCAACGGTGAAAGAAAATTTCACAAATTAGTGTAAATAAAATTTATTTAGGACTTCATAGACCCCAGATGATGCTGATGTACAGTTTTAACAGATGACAAGCTCTAGGAAAGCAACTGCAGTGGAAATAGAACAATAATCTTTCATCTTCGGTTTTCTTCATTAGGACCTCTCCACAGATGCCTTCATCCATCCTATTTCTCCGAGCTGCTCCAGGCTCATAAATAATAATGAGTGTTAAAAAGGTATATGGCACTGGGGTAAGAATGTGTACATCATTTGCGCTGCACTTGTGTGAAAGAGGACGGCATCTGTATTGGCTGAATTGGCTGCCCTGGCTGGAAAGGCGGAGGTTTCTTGCGCATGTCTGGAGAAGAAGTGGGCTTGACTGACGGGAGTAACTGGTTCCTTTTGATGATTTGGAGAGCCAGTGGTGTGTTACCTAAAGGAATCAAGCAGATTAATCAGTATTATACACTAAAACTGCAGATACTGATTATATGTTAGATAAAATGGACTGATACAGGAGATTTAAAGTGTCACTTCATAAAGCAAATAACAGATGCATGCTTTTAGCTTCAAGTAAGCAAAGGCAAATGAGTTAATTAGGTGCTATGGCATGGAGTTCTGACAGTTAAAATAGTTTACATATAGCTTAGAAATTAATATTAAACATTTAAATATATGTTTAAATATAATAAAGATCAGGGTCTTGAATATACCATTCTGCAACTCTAGGTAGACACCCAGTAGAATAGCTTCTGGGGGGATCTCCTTTGGATTGACCATGGAAGCAGCCTACAGAGAGAAAGGAAAACAAAACAAGACCACTTTCATCTTACCAAAGGGAGTTAAACACCACACACTGGATGACATCGAGGAATGCACATATAAACGTTCAGGTCCAACATCAATCAGACATTGGCTTGGTTGAGTTGTGACAATTTATGCCTTAAGTGCTGTGTAGCATGTTACTGATAAGTATGATCCATTTTTATTTAAAGAAACGGTCATTTAATTCTCTCAAAACACGCAATTATATATAATTCATATTCCTCATGACTTACTAATTTAACATGCATTTTAAATGTATTAAAATGAAAAAAATAATTTTAATGGTATTTTAAAATGTTTATGTAGTACACAAGCACTGAAAGCTTTCAAACATACCATTTACTCCCCACTTTTAATTCACCGTTATCGTGATGACATCATAAATCAACCTATTTGCTTTCTGAATGAGGCACAATACAGGGCAGCCAATCAGAACAGATAACAAAACCTAATTAATTCTAAGGTATAAAGAACGAGCCAAAACTGGAAATGTGAAAATGGATCAGGGCTGCATTCAGTGAATTAAAACACACAAATGTGGACCTCGAGGAACTAAAAACTGAGATCATTAAATGTCAGAAATGCTTGGCTTAGATAAACCAGATATTAGAATCAAGGCTAAATGGTCAAATGTTTATGTATCAAATATAGGTTATTTACCTGATGGAGACATTTGCGTGCTTTTTCATATTCACTTCGCAGGCAGTAAGCACTGCCCAGGTTAAAGAGCATCATGGCCCTGGCGGAGCTGACAGTGCTGGGGTAACACAGAGGAGTCTGCTTCCCTGCTACACACACAAACCCACACACATACAGTTAGATCTACAGTCATGTGCAAACATTTTAACAGCCCTGGTGAAATTTGGTTGATTTTCTCAGTGAATAGAAGTTTAATACAAATACACAATTAAAGGTGCTGTGATTACACACAACTACTACAGGGTTCTATCTGAGATGGAAAATGTAAACCAAAGATAACTGACTGACAAAACCAGAGAAGATCATGAAAGACGATCTAAATACTTTCTGCTTGAAATTGTCCAAAATGTCATTAAGACATTAAGGTTCGGTAAAATGTTCAGATATACCACAGGCATTGTGGTCAAGTTCCAAACAAATGTAATAATTTCAGTACAATCAAAAGGGGTGAAAAAGAATCTTGTTCTACAATATTTAACTACTTAAAGAAACAAACAAATAAAAACAGTTTTGAAATGGCCTTTATCATCCCAGTACTGAGACCAGGTCTTCTACAGCATGTACACGCTCACCTCAAGTGCTGGCAGTGTAGTGCAGAAATATTAATGTTTCATTATTAAGCAAAAACCTCATAGGAAAGGGCTTTAAAACAGAAAAGGAGAACAATAGCTGGGAATACTCACAGGATTCAACTGGCTCTAGATCCCCTTTATCTGAACCTGTAGTTTCAGACACATACAAGTGAAAACCATGCAACAAAAGAGACAAACAATTATCACCAAAACCCAGCGATACTGGGTTATGATTTATAATACTTCAACTAAAACATCAGTGCTACTCTCTTGTTTTATAGATGGTGTGTGTGAGAGAGAGAGAGAGAGAGTGAGAGAGTGAGAGAGTGTGAGAGAGAGAGAGAGAGAGAGAGAGAGAGAGAGAGAG
>JBBPDB010000007.1:10470694-10500036 GCA_037974465.1 Brachypetersius altus | reverse complement strand
AGAGAGAGAAAGAGAGAGAGAGAGAGAGAGAGAGAGAGAGAGAGAGAGAGAGAGAGAGAGAGAGAGAGAGAGAGAGTGTACCTTGGTCCTGTTCACTGGGCGACACTCCTAGAGACACATCAGTAACATTTTCTGGGTTGAGGTGAGCGATAGCATCAGAGATTCGGTCCAGAGAGATTAGAGCTTCAGCAGCATACAGATGACCAAGGAACCTGACCACCAAACATCACACTCTCACACTGAAACAACTGGACTAAAGGGCCACTTTGTTGATATCAGACTTTATGATCAAAAAATGAAAGTTTTAAAACAAAAAAAATCATTGAAAATCTAAGAACGAATTGTTTGGTATATTCAACAACTCCATTAACCACAAAAGTTACATAAAGCAATAGAGTTCACACAACACCACATCTTCACAAGCTGGTCAAATTGCTCCTGTTACTGAATTAAATTAGTTCAAAACAAGACAACGTTTGGCAAAAATCCTATCTTGCTGCATGTTTCTGCCACTCTAAACAATTTCAAACACTTGAACTTCACTAAAAACCTAAAGCAAATTGGAACATTTAAAACAAAACAAGTGAAATGATTTTAGAAACCTCATAAGAAGTAAGACGGTTCAAAGAGTGACCAGACTGGTAGAACCACAATGTCATTCAAATGTAATTCAGGTGAGTGTCCATTCATCAATATGACATGAAAATAAAAAAGGTAAAAACTGATATCTAGAATGGAATGCAGGGGCTTTAAGAAAGGGCATGAAAGTTGAAAGACTTACTTGAGGGATCCTGACAGCTTAGGCTGATGTAGAAGCTTATCTGCGTGGTTAAGAGACATCAAATTGTCCCCAAGGGCCAGAGCCACATACGCACTACAGGCTAAAATACAGCACCTGAGTTAAACAGACAGACAGAATATTCACATTTTTACACAATGTTCTTTACCATAGAAATGACCATAATCCATCTTCATATCATGCAAATACAGCCTCTAAAGAGAGGGAAAATTACCAGGTGCAGCATGTTTATTCAAGGGATGAATCACACACTCTAGTAGATTTAGAAAAACATTTCACTGGCTCCACATATACTTGCACAGCCACCAAATGAGTGCAAGGCAACATCTGGCTTTTGTGACTCAACGATAGTCACAGATGCCAGACAGAGCAAAGTCACCCCCAGCAGTCTCTCAAACTACACACACTCAAAGGTGCTGTCTAGTTCTGTTGTTTAATAGTGTGGGGTAACTGTCTGTTTAAGTGAACTTTACGGCAGAAAGAAAAGATGACCTCCTTTGAATGACCTGACAATTTCTTATTTGCATGTATTTTTGCATTAAATATATTGGACACAAAAACATAGCAAATTACAACCCTTTGTTTTACTTTTTAATTGCTTTGTATATTAACATTTGCATTAACTATAAACTGCATTAAACATGGTAATTAGCAATCTGTCCTTAATGTAGCAGTAATTGGAGGCACCGTTAATAACTGTACACCTCCATAACCCTGCACCTTAGTTCTGTTTTCTGTTAACTTCATCTCTGCCACAAGTCCATCATTAAAGGGGTAAGAGGAACGAAGGGACAGAGGGTGAAAAAAGTGGGGAGCAGACGCGGCCCCTCAGCGGCTGGCTGGGACACAAAAGGCTTGCAGGATTCCGGGAAGTGAAACCTGAGTAAGTGGCAGCTATGCTCGTAAACGTGTCACCGCATCAGGGTGTCAATCCAGGGTCACCCCTAAAACCCACCCGCCCTTTCCTTTCCACCACGTCCGGATAGCCAGCCGTTGCAAACAAATGAAAAATGTCCCAAGTCGAACAGGGAAGGGGTGGAGAGAGGGAGTAAGTGCACAAGAAAGTGGTGAGAAAAAAAAATCTTTTTTCCCCTAATCAACTCCAGAGAGAAATGATTAGAGGACAGAATGAAGTGCAGCTCCACATATATAAAAATTATTATTATTTATTTTTTCCTCTAAAGATTTCTAGGAAGGCAGAGTAGTGTTGTGTTTTTAGGTGAGAGCTTAGAACTGAATGCCCAGAATCGGCTGTCATAGTTGCAGGCTTACATTACAAACACAGTCTTCCAACAGCTCATATGTGCACCTACTCTGTTGGAATGAAAACCTGCAACCACACTGGCCACAAGTAAATAAACTGGACATAACTGGTCTCAAGCTTATGACTCTTTTCTGAAAGGAAAAAGTGGTTCCCAGCCCCCTCCTACTTTGCTGCAGATTGTAATTCCAGCCTGCATCTAACAAGGGGCACCACCAAACACTAGCAGCCCATCCCAAGGTTCACTTTTTTTTGTGTTCTGGTGTGAGCATTCACGTGTTTTGCGGTAAGTGCAACCCATTTCTCAAACACACAAAAGCACAGTGTACAAGAGAACTCTAAATGCACCCATTTCTTGAGACTGCATTAAAGCAGTACTTGGGCTAAGTATATGTCCCACAGATCAACACACTTGTGACATTTTCACATGCTATTTCAATAATGGTGCTGGCACTTATATTGTGAGAATATTGGTAACAGACTGTCCAACAAAGATGTGATATTTATGTGAACAAGGTTTTACTGAGTAATACATTTGACTTTTGATAAATTCAAAAATACATCACGTTAGTGCGCATTTATTCACAACCCTAAATCACAAGTGTGGACTTTGGGACAGACAGGCAAGCATCTGTTTCAGTCAAGGAAGGAAATAAATTAGCTGGAACAAGTGTGGCATAGTGTTGTTGGAACTACTCTGCGCAGGAAGATGGATCTCCAGAAGCAGGATTGATGACCACTGACCAACAAACACTAACCATTATTTGAGTTCCTTTCATGTTCCCTTACGTTTTTGAGAGATGTCTTTGATCTTACCTGAGGTTCTCAACTTCTTGTTTTCTTAGAGGTGACGAAGGAGCAGCAGGAATGAACTTGTCTCCCTCTTGGCCTTTTCCACTGTGAATCAAAGGGAGCGAGAAAAGGTTAGTGTACCAACCTACTCTCAAATGCTTAAAGGCAAGTGGCGAGTATGATGTTGTTTAAAAGGAACGTCTCTGTGAGATCAGCGTATGTCACTGCTGTATCTGTTGGTGCTCTGCTTCTACTTTCAGACATAATGGAGTTAAACCTAGACAGGTATGCCTGAGTGAAGTAAATGTTTGTTTCTAGACATATGTGATCAAATGTATGTAGAGTTCAGGGGTGGGTTGTATATTCACACATTCTGTACATGTGCACACCTGCAGGCATCGCTGTTCTCACTGCCACTCTCTGTGCTGCCTGATTGGCTGGAGCTCTTCGAGCCGTTGTCTGGTTTGCTCTCATGTTGCTGGTGCTCTGGTAGAAGGAGCAGAGCGTTCCTCAAACAGATGGCTGCAAACTCCATACTGGCTACGGGGATCGCTGCCGACTGGCCCTCACTATATATTCACACACACACACACATTGCAGAACAGGAGAATTATTTTTTAATAAACATCAAATATTTGAAAAAGATAACAGTCCTAAGAATTAGTCTTTCACACCAATACAACGGCAGAGCAATACAAAAACAGAAAGAAAGTGCCACCTGGTGGAAAGAAAAAGAAGTTTTACATTAGTTGCCCAGATGGATTCAAAAACAGTATAGCTTCCGGAGAACATACAAACCACTGCATTATAAAAAGGCTGTATCTACAGCAGTCTTAATACAAGAATAAAACAAGATTAAACACATCAAGAGGGTAGGACTACAATGGAAAAAACTGCAGAATTTATAAAGCAACACACCTGTAAGTTGTGTTCTGTGTGGACTGTGATGCTAGGACAATCTTGCGATGATAACCCTGCCCTACAATGGACTGAACTATCCCCTTTTTACTAGGCAGGCCTTTGGTTTCCTGCTCAGAACTCTGATAAAAGCAGAAAATAAATATTTAGTCAAAAGTTTCAGGCTGGTATGAATCATTTGTGTGTATTTTTTCTTACCCCTTTGTTGGCAGCGATGCAGCACTCAGCAAGACGTAGCCAGAGACGTGGGTTTGAGTGGTACACCTGCACCGCTTCCATCAGACACTCAAAGGCTGCCAGCGGCCGACCGATGTGCAGCAGCTGAATGCCACAATTATAGAGCAGCTCATATCGCTTATTCGCCAGGAGAGCACACATGGGGATACCTGTGAACTTTTTAGCTGTGACAAACAGTGCAATAAAAACGGCACACATTAGACTATTTGTCAAAATTACTGTTATACAACATATGACAAACTACTACTCTGATAACATTTATTTTGCATTACCACTAAGCTGAGGCCTAAGCGATATACCATGAGGCTTATTTAGCAAGCAAATCTTGAGACAAAGTTAGGGTAGCACTGATTTAAGTTTACCAACGTCACTTTGCATTGAATTGTGTCTTTCAAAAAGAGGAGTTTCTCAGCTGGATAACTAAATCTAAACTGCATTAATCAAGGATCATTCAAACCAATAAGACTTGACACTAGATTTCTAGATTACATTACACAGAGAAAGATTCCTGGAATTAATAAACACATGGCCACTCACCCTGGCCGTTCTTGCCATCTCCTAGCTGTGCACAGGTGTGGTCATTTTCTTGGAGGGCTTTCTTAAAGTAAAAAATGCCCAGATTGTGTTTACCCATGGCGAAATGGATACAGCCCAAATTATTCCAGAACATGCAGCGCACACATTCACCTGTCAAAAGGATATTAGATATTTACAAAAAATAGTCTCACTGAGAAAGCAATACAAAAAAAAACAAAAAAACAAAAGACAAAATGACATTAAAACCACCTGCCAAATACTATATGAAAATTATGGTTCACACCACACTTTTTTTATTACTTTGCACACGTATTTACTTTGCAGAAAAGATGCAAATATACAGATCATTTTAAAGGGGGCATATTATGCAAAACTCACTATTTATAATAGGTCTATGGGCTATAGAAAATATGTTCATGAAGTTCTTTACACAAAATCACTCACATATAAAGAGAGCTCACCAACTTCATTATTGACAGTTTCAAAATGAGCCGTTTAAGGGCCATGTCCATTTAATGCAAAAAAGCTGTTGCTGGCCACACCCATCCCATGCTTAAGCTGCATATTTAAATTCCGGATTTTACATTTTACAGAATCCATGTTCTGTGAAAGTGTTTCTTTCCTTTCATCCTTTTAATCTGTTACAGTGGTTCTAACCAGTATGGTGACCAGGCTGAAGGAAGGAAAGGGATAAAGAAAGAAAGAGATACACTAGATGGACAAAAGTTTTGGGACACTTAACACACGTAAAACGGCAGAAAACAGCGGCGCTATCCAGCCCTATATGTTCGACCTTGAGTCGGACCCAGAGCAAGATGAACACAACACTTCATGTGTGACTTGCTTCTGCCTGTAGTCATAGCACATAGCGTCTTGGGCATTCTCGTAAACCTGCAGATAAAAATGCCGGATCTTCAACTAATTTAGTGGGTGGAGGCTCGACAGATGAGGGGTGGTTTTATGCGGACGGCAGAATAAAGTAGAAATAAATTGTAAATACAAACTGAACCCATAAGAAAACCCAGCTGCTTGTGTGAACCATCACAATCAAACCTAAAAAAGGTTGACATTTTGTGCTTTTGGAATTATTTATGCAAGTATTTTGGATTCAGGCAAGACAATGAAAGTCCGTCTCAGGTATATTGCAAGTAGTGCTTTACCACAGTAATAGTAATGCATGTAAACACCACAAATCTATATAATCACCACAAAGTGCAATATGACAAAGCAGTAAAGATCAAGAAAACAAATTGAAAATCCCTGTCGCAAAACAGCACAGGCTTCAATAATGGGAACTTACCTATCGTGCTCCCACAGGCATAAGGAGATAAGGAGGTGATATCTTATCAAGAAATAGGGCCCCCATTAACACAGTATAAAATTAGAGATATAAGTAAAAGACAAACACCTTAGACAAGCAACTCAAAGCCATCCTGCAACTATTTGTCATACACCACTCTATCCGCTTTTTATACTCCGTGTCAGGCAATAGTGGAGGCAGAATTGTGGGAAGCATTTTCTGTAACAACAGATTTAAGTTCCAGTCAAGCCATGGAGTTATATATTCCAGTCTGTCTGTCTATTTCATAGAGTGACTAAACCATGAAAAGCCATGCTTCCCCCCCTAAGGACCACACGATGCAGATCTCACAAGATATCTGAAGTCAAGGATTGTCAGTAAAAGTACTGTACTCCAAACATGCAGGAGCAGTTAGACATAGTCACAACTCTCACTCCAATGTTCTAAATGAACTAAATGTCTTCACTGACTGACAGATGAGACGACGTCCGTTATGGTATGTATATTTACTGTAGATTGTGTTCACAATTTTTTTAGTGGGTGTAAAAACTATTACACTGACATTATACACATTGGCTAGATTCGACTTAGATAGATTACTTAAGTGGTATATCTTTTACAGCAAAGCCCCACCCCCCCTGAACTACCCCCCTGCCATGCCCCATTAAGAGGAGCGAAAGATCTTAGGTAGCTTCAAAATGATAAAGGAGATAACAACCAATACCTTAATACTCAATGTACGTCTATCCTGAGAAAATATTTGGTAATGAAAAGTAATTATTCAGCATTATAATGTGTTTTGCCACATAGCGAAGAACATTAAAGATTTTTGGTTTAGGAAAGGCATTACCAAATCAATCATAGCAAGCCCCAATGCAATGTGTGTTCTGGTGCTTTTCTATCAAATCCAGCATGAACATTTTCAGCAGTTCGTGCTTCAGAAGCTCTTATATGAGATGAAATCACACAGACAATCCCTTGTTCACCACATGCATCAATGAGATTTGGGCACCCATGAGTTGTCTTCCTTGGAACACTTTTGGAAGGTATTGACTACATTAAATAGAAAGCCCATAATACCTGTTGCTCTGGAGATGCTCTGAGCTAGTCGTCTAGTTATTATAATTTGACACATCTGATGTCTACAAGTTCTCTTTTTTCTGCTTCCAAAGCCTCAACTTCCATAACTGACTTTTCACTTGCTGTCTAATGGATCGTACCCTTTGAAAGGTGCCAGTGTAAAGAAACTGCCAATGTTATTCACCTCATCTGTGGTCTTAACCTGTTTAATCCCAAACGTTTCCCTGCAAAATAAGTGCATGCATTTTACTCCTTAGACATCCCTAACACACAATATGTTTGGATTTTTTCATTTCTTGGTGGTTATGATAGTGAAAATGTAGGTTTTATGCTCAGCAACAATTGTTACAAACCACATAGTCTAAATTTAAACAATTTCTTCAATTTGACCTATTTACACCCACTATGCGGTACATGTCTTAGGAATGGGTAGGGAACCCCTAGACCCTCTGCGACCACTCACACGGCGCAGGGCCCCCCCAGTGGAGGGCCATCCATGCACTGAAATGACTATGACTATGTTTAGGCTAGCGGCAACAAATGTTGCTGTGCTTACATTTACTCTTCTTATGGTGAAAAGATGCATGTAGGCATATAATTCTCATTAAATATTAGTAGTAGACCCTTTAGAAAATATGTGTACAAAATATTTTAGTAATATCTGTTAATTAAGGTATTTCACGAACTTCCTCATGTACAAGTTTGAGGTAGACATCTCTTTCCAGAGGCTGGATGTAAAGGGGCCTGGTCATGTCTCCATTCACACAAGTCACATGACATTGATACAATTTAACTTGCATTAGCTGCCCAAAGCCAAAACAACACTTTTAGAGCTTCCAGAATAAACAAAAAAATAAAAATAAAAACAGCAACAATTGTTGCCTCTGGGATTAAATGGGTTAATGTTTCAGTTTATCCGTGTATAATAGGATACACTGATGTTTACAACGTTATTGTTAAGTGAGAAACTGTATAATTCTTCAGGCAAATCCCACTGATAGTTCACTGAAGAAAAAGCTTGTGCACTGTGTACCTGTTTTAAGAGGCCCAGGATGCTCAGCGATATTAGAGCTATTGAGGAGTTTCACGGCTTTACGGTAGTTTCCCCTCAGATATTCAAAATTACTCTTCAGGAAAAGGGAAGGTGCAGACTGAAAGAATGAAACACACACAGTCAATCCAATGAGCATCTCTGCACTTTCCTGTGCGAACAGTTATTGTGACTGTATTGTTCTATTGCGTATGTATGCACACAATGATTACTTACATTTCCAGCTGTGTTCATTACAGACTTTATCTCTCTTTTACAGGCCTTGAGAGACTTCATCTGAATGTATGCCCGCACTTTATACTGCATAAGAAATGTAAAACAGTCAGTGAGACAACAAGAACAAAGGCAGACCTCTGGTATGATTCCCCTGATTGGCTACAAAGATAAAAAAGGAACTAAGCTATTCTCATAGCCAGTGGCCAGTTGTCATCTTATGGACTTGTGACCACAGACCATGGCATCTCCGGGAACTGAACGTGTCCCAGCAATGGAATGCCATCTTTATATCAAACAAAAGATCAATCAGCCTGAAGTGGCTAAACAAAAGTTCTAGCAAGACAATAATGATTTCAGTTTTTATCAGTAAATATCGGTCACTGAACATAACTACAGTCAGGTCTTCGGTAAATCCACTCTTTAAAATTCCCAGTTGCATGCACTTACCTGGTGCATCCGAGACTTGGCTGCCTCAATTATCGCAGCAAACTCCGCTTTTTGAGCAGCTGATTCTCTGGCTGTGCTGTTGTTACCCTATAGACAAAAGAAAATAAAGTATGATAAAAGCATTTTAAATTATAACTGCACAAGACGTGCGCATAATTTAAAACAAAATAACAACTCTAACTCAATTTCAGACTAAACCTATCTTAAACCAGACTTTGATGACTGCCATATAGTTTCAAATATAATTAGTGATAAAAATCACATTTAAAAAAAATGATCATCACTTTAACCATCTCTAGAATTTTCTTTGAGGGTGTTTTTCACACTAGAACCACACCTTAGCAAATTTACAGGTTGGAAATGTGTGAATAAGGCTGAAAGTTATTTGAGAGGAAAAGCAATAGAGCAAAAATCAGTACTGTATTGGTAAAAGTGAGCAATACGGGAAAATTACACTTTGACAGTGGTTCACGTCCCTGGTCCCGTCTTGCACATTTCAGTATTTTCACTGCTCACAAAACACACCTGATCGAACTAATCAGCTAATTAATATGCTCTTACTGGATGCGTTGCAATGAAAACTAGAATATACAGCAACCCCTCAGAAAAATTGCCGGATTCAGTCTAGATTTTTCTAAAACCTGAAGTCCAGAGGTGACGGTAATACACTGAAAAGTTAATCGCCATAAAAGGAAGAAGCCTGCTGCAGCATGTAACATGACTGCTCTGTGTTTTGTCCTTGTATTTTAGTGTGTCAGTTTATTTAGTATTAGTAAGATGTGCCCTGTCTAAACATGTGGGTAGAGAGAGTTATTTTCTTTTGTGTTCAATTGTTTGTTTTCACTTGCCGCAGACTGCTAATGCTAACTGCTAATGCTTTTTTTTTTTTAGCAATAAAGTTTTCTGATTCTGATTATTCATTCACCTTTACATTTTCTTTAAGGGTAATGCACTAAAAGGAGTTTAACACAAAATTAAAGTCTTCTGGTAGCATATTTGGGGGCATATTTAGGGTTTCGCTATAAAAATAGGCTTTTTTTTTTTAACCAAAACACAACAACGCCATTTTTCACTATATGCAGATGCTCTTGGAACATAACCCCCACAAAAAGCGGAGGATTAATGTATTCAGAAAAAAAAAACGTGTGATAAATGTATCACAGTAACAAATACTGCATTCGTGTCTATTTGTACGAGCAGAAACTAGCAGCTTTAAACCAAATATTTGTAACCATTTTTATTACCTCTCCTTTTCCATTCTTGCTGTTGCCTTGTACAGAGAGCTTCTCCAGCACAGCGAGGAGATGCAGTGCTTTCTCTGGCTGAAAGGTGAGCAGGTACAGATCCACCAGCAGGAAACAAACCGCCTGAGCAAACTTCTCTTCTAGGACAGAGAACGCCATCAAGCCATGCCACCTTACAGCACTACACCAGGAGGCAGCATAGCGGGAGCACTGATATTTCAAGCAAACTAAAGTGCAAAGACTTCACTATACTGCAATTTGGAAAATGCAATATTTGACAATGTTTTCAAAAAATCCACGTCATTCCCCCGCAAAATACAAGACAATTATTGATCCTAAAAGTATATCTATAAAAAGCTCCTAGTTTTTCCCCCGTTATAAAATAGTAATCAAAATTCAGAAACATACCGAAAGGTTCTAGAAACTGGTACAACTTTTCTCCAATAGATATGGCTTCCGAGTACTGCCGCATATGGTAGTGAATGATAGCTTGATTGTAATAGAGAATGCTGTTTTCTACATCATCCAAACCATCAATGTCCTCCACTGCAGTATGGACCTACAACAAAGAAAAACTAAGATGGTCAGAAAACACACTCAGGATTGGGCAAACCAGGCTCCTGACGATCTATGGCAGCATTTCCTTACCTGATTTTTAATTGTCATTAATGTTTGCTTCAAGGTGCTCGTGGTTGACTGCCCGCTTTTGTAAAACTCAGCAACAGCTGTGTTCATGGCAATTTTATAGTCCTCCTTGTTCAATTCTTGAAGACTTTCGAGTTTTTTCAGCGACTCATCATAGTTGCCAGCCTAGAGGAAAAGGAAGGCAGTGAAGTGGTGACAGTCAAATTTTCAGACTACAGGAGATATTAAACAGCAAATAAGTTGAGCACAAACAAAACATCACATATGAGAGATGTAGAAAAGTATAATACCGTAAATGCTTCAAAAGCATTCGTGGCCATCTCCTTCTCTTGATCAGAAATCCCAGGGGAAGCAGCACTGTCATGTTTCATGTCACTGACTGGGTCTTGAGGAAAAAAAAAAAAAAAAACATCATGAGAAGTTAAGTGCACTGTCTGACCTGACACATGCAGCGTTGTGCAGTTACTTTAGAATGAATCGGCTAAGAATTCAAACACAACACTGGTTCACTGAAAACTCTACAATGGATGGATCTTTTTCATTGACACAGACTTTTCATTATACTATACTGTCCGGTTAATTATTTTATTCTATTGGTTATGGGGCAGTTGGAGGCCTAGTGGTTAGGGATCTGTCCCTGCAGTTGGAAGGTAGTGGATGTGAATCCCAGGACTGTCAGTGGCTATTCACGTATGACTTATATATATATATATACTTATGCTCCTTCTACTTTCTCCTTTTGTACTGTCCACTTTGCTGTGGGAACAATGCAAATTTCCCACCCATGGGACAAACAAAGGGTTCAAAAGAAAAACAAATATCAGAAACCATAATGTCCTTGCCGGTTTCCCTTAAGGTAAAGTGGTCCCTTACAGTCAAACTGAACACAGCACAGCGTGAACAGTGTGAAATTCTCTCTCTCTCTCGAGTGGCCTAGTGGATAGGATACTTGCCTCTGAACCAAAAGGTCATGGGTTCGACCACCACTGGGTCCCAGGGGAGCAGTGTGTGGGGACGGTACCTTGCTCATCGAACCCACAACTTCCTGATCACAGGGCGATCCAGCTGCCCCAAGTTGCTCCAGGGAGACTGTCCCCTGTAGTTAGGGAATGGATGTCGCTTTGGATAAAAAGCATTTGATAAATGCCGTAAATGTAAATAAAGCAGTGGGCAGGTAGCAGTGGGCAGGCAACAATGGGAGGCACCTGGGAAGCAGCATGGGGGACAGTACCTTGCTCAAGGGTACCTCAGCAGTGCCACGAGCAGTCCTGTGATTTTAACCCACGACCTTCTGATTGCAGTGGAAACTCCCTAACCACTAGGCCAACAGCTGCAGAAGGAAGGAAACCGTGCAAATGAGGTGAACTATTCCTTTATCTTAGAACCGGCCAGTTAGTTAGCGGGGTGCACTAGACACAGTTACAGTTATTGGTTCCTCTGCTGTGAACTTCCAAAATACCCTCCAATCTAAGACAATCCAATCCTAAACAATCAAAAGCATTTTCGCAGAGACCCATCGTGTTACAATTAGCCCAATCCCGTTACAATTAGCAGCCAAATAATTAACCTAACGATTACCCGGTAGTTACTAGCAACGCATAAGATTATATCCATACGTTCCTATGGATCATAATATGTGATAACATATTGCCACTGCGACAAAGTTGCAATCACTTGCCAGGAAAAAACGGCAAAATGAGGCTCTATCTGAAATGAATCAGAATCAGAGAACTTTATTTATCCCGGAGGAAAGAGTGATATTTACGTGCATTCAACACTCTAGCTTAATTCAGTTGCAGTGCCACTGTTTTAAACTACCTTTTTGGCATGCCCCCTCAAAAGCTATATTCTATTTTCCATCTATTCATTAACGATTTGCACAAATCAGTTGAATGAGAGTAACCTTCTCTGGTTTAGTGTGTGCTAAATTAGCTTAGCATAGCTAGCTATGTGCTGGAGAACTGTTTACTTGCAAATCCTTACAGATAAAACACAAAATTGATGAAAAATAAGGAGTTGATTGGAGTTTGGAAGCCACTGCAGAGTCAAACTTCAATTGTATTTACGTCTCTCACTTTGGCAGGTAAGGATTTAGCAGGGTAGCTAGTCGCAATTCCGCAGGCTAATGATTAAAACACAGCTTACCAGAGTTGCTCTCGGCCATGTCTTGAAGAGGACGAGGAAGTCTGGCGGTGTATTTACTGCAGTGTTTATACGGATGGTTTTATGTGAGTGTTTATACGGATGTAACCAAGGGAAGGACTCATTAATGTTTAGCCGCTGTTACTAGCTTTCGCTTCGTTCAGGCTTCTGCAATGAAAACAGAACCGAGTCCCCAACAGTCTGACACCTACCGACCTGGAGGAGAAACACAGCTCACAACTCAGAGTCACCACTAGATGTAGACAGAGCTGAGTTTAAGGACAAAGTGAGTCAAACATTTTAGTTTGTCCAGAAATGAGGAAAAGGGAACTACACTATATGGACAGAAGTAGTGATTGTCAATTGCTATTATATTAATATAATCAACAACCATAGAGCAGGCAATGTGCATTTGTATCAGCACATATGGGAACTGAAATGCTACCAGAAAGCCCAAATTTGTTGATTTGTTTAGTATGTTTCACATACTTCACATGATTATAGCCAGTTAAACAGGATCTATTCTCCTCTCTTAAAAAACGTATTGGCCATCTTAATGCTTCAGCATAACAAGACAACCGGGAAACGCCATGTTTCCATTTTTTTTGGACACAGCTTGGGAAAGAACCTTTTCTATACCAGCATGAACGCTCCCCAGTGCACAAAGCAAGGTCCACTTAGACATGGTTAAATGAGTTCGGTGCGGAAGAGCTTGACTTGCCCAAACAGAGCCCTGACCTCAACCCCATCCAAAGCCTTTGCGATGAATTGGAACAAAGATTGCGAGCCAGGACTTCTCGTCCAGCATCAGTGTCTGAACTCATAAAGCATATATACAGAATAAATGTGCAGGTTTCACTCCAGAGAAACACTCAATATCTTGTGGAAAGCCTTGTCAGAAAAGTGGAAACTGTTATAGCTGTAAAGGGGACCAACTACACATTAAAGTCTTTGTATTTAAATGCAATGTCATTAAAGTCCCTGTTGGGACAGGTATCCCAATACTTTTGTCCAAATAGTGTATCATAATTAATATGCTGCAGTGAGTGGAAAATTGCAGTATGTTAGAGTGAAAAAGTGTATTTATTTAAGGTAGTAAATAAATAAAGTAGACACAAATCTTCATTGATGACTTCATATTAATGTTCATGTCTATCTGAAATACGACCCATGTTTCTAACATTTCTGAGCGTTTCCTTTTTTGGGCTGTACCGCATGTTGTGTTTGTGCTATTTGCCTAATTTATAATGTTGTAATAAATAAGGAAACAGAATTCTTGGACATTTAAACTTGAACTTCAGATTTACGAATATAATTTCTTGGGACTTTGTACTTAAAATATAAGCAAAAAATATACAGTTATAAGTACATTGATATGAAAGATATTGAAATGGATTTAGAGATTTTAGAAACTAGTCTCTAATTTTTATTGGTTGTATGCTTGGTGTCATTGTGTTGTTGAAATGTCCATTTTCTAGGGCAGCAGAGAATCAGGCCCATTTCAAGGTGGTCCCACCTCTGTACTTCACTGTGGGTGTTCTTGTGATCATACCTGCAATCTTTCTGTACTGCTTCAGTACATCGCTGAGTTTCCTTTTTAGAAGAGGAGTTTAGGAACAGAGATGAATGCAATGCAGTCCCCATAATGTTCCCATAATTGTGTCCCTGAGAACTTCAGCAAGCTCTTTCATCTTCACCATGATGGCTACTTGTTGCATCTCTCTCTCTCTCTGTCTCTCTCTCTCTCACACACTCTCAGAGAGTCTCACTTTTAAAGTCTATTTTAACCTCCATTATGTAAAATGAGTGACACTCAAATATTTGTTTGGGTTATTTTACACCACTGGCTGTGTCAAAGTGTATAATCGAATGAAGAGTTGGTTGAACAATTTTACTAGTTAATTAACAAATTAATTCATCAGCAGATTAATCAATTAGATTACTAATTAGATTACTAATTAGATTACTAATTGATTAAGAGTCTTTAAGTAACAGTAAATGGATAACCACAGTTACATTATTATTCAGCCAAAGATTGCAAACGAATGACATGACATTTTATAAAAATGCCCAACAATTTCAGACAGTTCTCAAATTTTTAAAGTATTAAATGTGAAACCTGTGGAAGCATGTACTGGGAGCAGGTAGAGGAGGTTGTGAGCTGTACACGTATGACAACCTTATAGAAATAATATAATTGAGTTTATAGCACAACAGTTATAATATCCATCTATTATCAGAGCCATTTATCCTTAACCAGGGTTGTGGGAGCCTATCAAAACAGTGAGAGAGAAAATAGCAGGAAAACACCCTGGACACATCACTATCCCATCATGGGACACACACACACACACACACACACACACACACACACAAGAGGCAATTTAAATTCATCTCCAATTTTCTTGCCAGAGAAAACCCATTTAGACACTATGCAAACCCCACACAAAAAAAGACTGGTGATAAAATCAATAAACGTTTCTGTTACATTATACATAAAGCTGAGAAAGTCAAAACCTAGTTTTAATGAGGTAATGTTCAAGCATTTGCCAGATGAGCCTGGTGGAATGAATTTTTTGCACAAAACCAAAAAGTAACTCTTCAAGAAAAGGACAAAATAAAGCCAACTAATGTAGCCATATGTTTTTTAAAAGTCATTTATTTTGGTCCATTCACCATGAATATTTATAAATTATGTTAAAAAAATGAAGCTGGAAAACCTGCATGAGAAAATGAGAGAACATTTTACATTAACAGAATGGTATCCTAGTGTCAGCTATACTACATCCATCAATAAGACAAAGACTGCACTATAAAAGACTTCTTAGATAAAACATTAGAAGTATGTCACTCCATAGTAGACCTGCACTAAAAGAAAGCTGTGTGTCCTCTAAGTATAAAGCAAACAACAACAAAAAAAAAAAACAGTTGGCAAATCCTCCTGCAAGAGGGTCTCTCAACTGCAGTGTTTATTTTCCACTTTGACTTCAATTAGACTAATTGAGCCTGGTACCTAGAGAGCTTGAAAATGTCTCACTAATTGACACCAGGAGGGAGAGAGAAAGAGAGAGAGGGGGGCAGTTCAGAGGAAGAGGGATGATTGATTGTCTGTGAGCACGTCTGGTTATTCCGTGGCTCTGTAACTATGACGGATTCCTCTCTCCCGGCCTGTGGGAAATTGGAGCATTCCGACAATATGACTCATTATGCTCAGTCATTTTTAGAGAAGTTAGACCGGCCATGGCAGAATTCAGACAGATTGAAAGCTTCCAAACTACCAAAAGACCAATCTGGTGATTACTGGGCTTGTTTATTCACTTTGATGAAGAAATGCCTCTGGTGGTGCAATTAAGACCTCCACTGTGACTAAGAGCAACATACCCATTTATTTTTGTCGATATTTAAGGAGGCAAAATGTAAGGTGGGAGAGCTGTGCACCTAAAACAGTTGCACATGTATGTGGTTATTGGTGTGTGCAGTCAAGAATATACATGACTATACATATACAAAGTCTGATCCCATGGAAAAGCTACTGTTGCTCAAATTATTGAAAAAGGTGCTATAGTACAATACAAAATGCACAAAGGTTTCAAAACACACAGTGCATTTCAGTTTGCTGCATACAGGGCTGTGTAGTCACGGACCGGTCAGAGTACCCATGTTAGGTTCACCACCATATGAGCATCATATGAGCATCAGAAGTTGCAATGGAGCAGAACTGGATCATGGAACAATAGAAGAAGCCTGGTCAGATGTATATAGTCACGGTGTATGAGTTATTATGTAAAAATTGTATACATATCCTCCTGAGAACCAAAGAAAAAAAGTAATTCAATGGGTCTGTCTCAGGAGGGTACACAAGTTAAATACATTTATTCTGACATTTTGCAGCAGCTCAAATATTACTGCTGAGAATAAAGAGATTTTGAGACCCTTGATTCCACTGGTCATCACTACTAATCTCTACAGGAGGTATGTTATTAAGTGGAAACAGTGCTACAACATTTCTTTACATATTTGAAATTGGGGAAAATTTTGAGTTTACTGCAGCTAGTTGTCACCAGATCAATTACTGACAGGTGAGTCTAGTTCTTGACTGTCTTACCTAGTTCTCACTTTGATGTGTGCATGTTTGGTGGGTGTTCGACTACTGCTTGTAAGATACAATCAAGGCAATTAGGCTGAACGCTTGTTATTTGCAGTAGACAAGGAAGTTGTAATGGAGTAGACAGGAGGCTTTTATTGGGCTCAGAGGGCAGAAACAAATGAGTGCAGAGAGCTGAGCCTCGGCCTTTAGGAGAAAGTGTTCCATTAAATGCATGGCTGCTTAGAGACGAACACCATCACTCAACTGACACAGCTACTGTCTGTCTGTAAATCACTGATTGCCCAAAGTGTACAATGCAACTGAGTGATTTGATAAAACAGAAAGAGTATGTGGTAAATTGTTACTAAGGTATGATGATATAGGTTCCTGCCTGTTCCCTAAACTTTGGTCCAAAAATAAGAATAGTAGCATTTAAAACCATCTTATAGAGACCCAACTTATAAGGTAATCATTGTCTGTTTCTCAGAAGTAAAACACAGAAATGGAGTGAGGGACGGTCAAATCCCCTAGCCCTATATTAACCTAAAGTTTCTATATTATGGAAAAATAAATGTTTCTCACTTTTCAATTGATAGTTTAATGAAGTGTGCAAACAGTGTATCAAAGGATTCACTCCCAATATATAAAAATATAAAATCTAACATATATATTAAATTTTATATTTTTATATATGGGGAATCAAGCTGCAACACCCCATGTGTGAACTTTCACAAAGTAGAGCCAATTAAAAGAGAGATCACATATACAAATCAATCAGGTACAGAAAAAACAGCAAGATTAATTATAAGAGATGAAGAGAGATTGGAACTGCCCAAGTAAAAATTTAATTGCAATTGTTTTTGGTACATGAATCTTACCAAATAATCCATGAATTCAATATCTATATTCTGGACACTGAGGCTGCTTTGAGTGCAGTGATTGGGATACATTTGGTGCAGTTGCTGACAGTTTAGAATAAGTCACTGACAAGGTAACATCATGTATCAACTTTTACAACTGTGCATCCCACTGAAACAGTGAAACCCTATAACAATAATAAACCCTGGTTCACCAAAGACATTTGACATGTTTTACGAGAAAAATAGCTTGTTTTCATCAGCAGTATTGCTAACAATAGCCTGAGAAAAAAAAAGAAAAGCCTAGCTTAGGACTGCAAACAGGAAAATTAAACTTTGCCATGAAGTTGGAACAACAGGCTGCATCTAATGGCAAAAGAACAACCTTGATAAAACTAAATCAGATGGCCAATTACAAAAAACGTCCCTCCTCAACACCTGACATTAATTCTTGCATTCGAGGTCAAATAAATGAGTTTAATGAGAGGTTTAAACAGTCTCCAGTCACATCTCCAGTATCTGCTCCCTCCCTGTTTCCCTCCCTAAACTATATTCAGGAAGAGGAGATCCACTACTACGACAAAAGTATTGGGACACACCTGTTTCAGGGTTTGAGCTAGCTTGCTTCCAATCAGTTTAGATTTCAATAGAATATTGAAATCTTCAATACAATATTAAAATCCAGCTGTTGGTTTTGTGGTTAGGGTGTTGTCCCTGAGAAACAGAAAGTTTTGGGTTCAAATCCCAAGATTGCTAGTGGGACCACTGTGGTAGCAAGGTCCTGTTCCCACACAGTGCTCCCCGGGTGCTGTGTTCCTGGCTGCCTGCTGCTTCACTTAAGTAAAATGCTGTGGTGTGTTCAGGTATGACAAATTGTCACTTTATATTTAAACGCACTCAATCTCTTTGCTCAGCTGTTGTAAACTGACTTCTGCATATGTTCTGCATAGAGCCTCCTGCTCAGAACTCAACAGGATTGTGTTTTTCACTCTGTCTCTTCTCCCTCTATACAAACCACTTGACAACCCACTTAGTCACCATTCTTCAATATGCAGATGACACAACCATAATTGGACTTATAACCCATAACAACGAAGACTGATATCGTGAGAAGGAAGCTCAAGCAGCCACTTGGCACCTTCATAACAACTCCCAGCTCAATGCATCTGAAACACAGCTCATTATAGATGTAAGGCACAGTATGCAGCAAACTTACCTCATCCATAACAGTCTGCTTTGGCTGCTCAGACGGTCAAAATACACCACATAGTCAATATTAAACTTTCATAACAGGTCCTGAAAATAACCCTGAAAACCAATACTGTTTTTATGAATCACTAATTTGTCGCTTTAGTTTTTGCATCCTATGTATGCCTTTCGTTAATTTGACTAGCATCTTTTACAAAAAGCTAGTAAGTAGTAGGCTACACGTGGCTTGTCCAATCATGGAGGAGAAAGTATCTTTTAGAGATGCTGTTTAGAGCAGGATTTACCTTGAGATAAAAGGCTGGACAACATTTAAAATTGTCAATCGCGATTAATCACATGTTGTTGTTTTTTACGATCAATCGTGATTAATCACACTGCTTTATGCAAAATTAAATAATTAACTTAAAAGTAGTGTATTGCACACATTTATTTTTATGAACAAACGTACAATAACATTTGGTTTTTCAAATGCTTTAAACAAATGAGGGTGGAGGTAGCTCAGTGGGTAGGATACTTGCCTCTGGACCAAGAGGTCATGGGTTCAAATCTTACCTTCAGCATACCACCACTGGGTCCCTGAGCAAGACCCTTAACCCCAAGTTGCTCCAGGGAGCCTGCCCCCTGTAGTTAGGGAATGGAAGTCGCTTTGGATAAAAGCGTCTGGTAAATGTAAATAAGAAGCTTTTTAACAAGAGTGTCCTTTAACACAGTTACACAGCTGCAGTTCAAACATTTCTTGTAAATCTCAATTTAGACATTAATGTAAAGAAATCAAATATAAAAACAAAGCTATGTGCCACTCCAGGGTATTCACGCTTTATCTTTATTGTTATAGAAATAAAGTTCCAGAGCAAGGGGGGCAGAACCATTATAGCAGCTGCAGAGTCTCTGTTGGCGTAATGCTCAGGTGTCCCATTACTTTTACTTTTGTAATGAGACGCCTGGCCTCTGTGAAAACCAGTCGAGATGTAGAGCTGCATACAGCACCACCCCAAAAAACTTCATTCGTGATCTTGGGGCTACAAGGAGAAGTTTGCTGGAGGACCTAAGAAATCTTGCTGCAGAGTAGAGATGAAGGAGGGCGTGAATATATTGTGGAGTGACACCATGCAAAACTTTCAAAACAAACAACATTTTTAATTCTATTATTAATCTCACTGAAGACTAGTATAGACAAAGCTAGCTCAGAAGAAATATCACTTTATGTATACACTATTAAAGTTACATAGGTGTGCAGTTAAGTCTAGGCATCTGGAAAATCCTGTTTGATTAATGAACGGGTTTGTCTTAGGTCTGTCCTGTCCTCTCTGTCGTTTATAGTAAAGAAGCCTGGCGCCACAACATGCTCAGTAAAGAATCTTCTTCCAGCAGAGATATTTTAAACTGCTTTTACCATTTTAAAGTCAAATTATGTGTGCTCTAAAGCTGATCATGCATGATAATTCACTGCGATCATCTCCGGTACCAAGAACTCCTGTTTTTGCTGAAATGTCAAGGGGATATCATTTAGATCCAGTAACAAGTAAGGGACAGATATGCTTGATCATTGTGAAGGAAGGAAAAGATGTTCTGTAGCTGACATTACAAATCAAGGTGCTCTCTTCAAAGTTGTTACATTAGGTTCCCAGGCAAGTATCAGGAGAAGAAAGCAACCTATTAGGATTGAAAAAATAGACTTCATTCCCTTCTGCTATACTGACCCCAGACAGAAAACCTGAATAATGCAAGATGCCAGGCACACTTTCTGTAGGAACAATATATATCCACTGCATCCGTTTCTGTGGTGTTCTTGTCCCCTGTGACAACCTGACCAGAGCATTGGAGATGGAAACCCACGTCACTGGCTCATAGCCACTACCAACCCCTTCCTCTCTCTATTTTGTTGTTGTTGTTCTTCTTCCTTCCATCTTTCTCAAACACTCATACACTATTTCTTTCCTTTCCTCGCCTCTTCATTTTCATGTCTCTCCAATGCATGACCTAACAAGAAGACTCTCAAGAAGGATTTTGCCATCTTTTGCAATGCTGATATTATTATTCATGAATGCATTTAATGAATGTCCCATAAAGGGTAACAAGCAGTATAAAACTGTTAGTTAGAATTGGTTATATCGAGCTGCACTTATCAAAGTAGCTCTTAAATCATGTGAAACAGAATGAGCATGTAATATTGCCATCTATTACAGAGGCTAAATTATGAGTAAACAACCGAATAGTCTCACAGCACTTGACACAATAATTGACACAAGTTCAGAACTGGCTGGAGTAGTTGTATAAGAAGCACTGGCTCTGTAATAGGCAGTCGATATAAAATCCTCCCACTTGTAATGACATGCCATGAATTATGTATGAGGTACCATCTCATGAATTGTAAGAGGCAGGAAGACTTGCTCTAGGTGTAAGCGTATTCAGAAAGGGTAAAGTTACAGATGCACACAAACAGAGGCATAAACTAACAGAAAGTCTAAACCCAGCATGTTTTGTTATGAATCAAATACACTTGACTATAAATGAACTGTGCTTTTGCAGTGTTAAGTAAAAGTGCCTGACTGCTGATAAACACATTATTTTTTTCCATCTGGGCATTGAAATCTGACCTTTGGTCCACGGTCAGTTGAGGCTTATTTCAACATGCAGACTGGAAATGTCTGAACATTAAACAATGAATCGCTCAGTGAGCATTTCCAACACTGACAGCACAACTGATTTCTTTATAACATGGTGAATGTTAGCCTGAACCTCAATCAATCCCAGAATAACTCTGTGATGCTAATAACCTCATCTTGCCTACTACATAACAAGGCCTGATTCAGAGTGGATGTAGGCCAGTGTATAATGAGTAATTAGTTGGCCTTTCTTACCATTATAATGGCATGAATTTAGCATTATTTCATTGACATTTTAATAACTGCTTTCCACCATTAATTGCTTTCTCATTCATACAGAAGTCGCAAGTGTCAAATGTCAAACAGGAGGTGAATGATTAAATCCAGAACACTTAATGACATGAATTATGATTTATGAATTATATAACAGATCTCCCCCAAAAGTTTTCAACAATAATCAAAAGAAAATGAATAATTTATTATATTGATCCATGCAGGCCCAGCATGCTCTACTGGTATCAGGCCATCAATATTACACCGAATTGGCCAGCTGGAAGGGAAGAATGAAATGGGAGTTGGAGAAAGGGCACAGGCTATATCCACTCTGAGAGGTGGAAAGTAACGCATGTCTTTGCACAAATCTTAAGTTTGACAAAGCCCTAACCAATCATTTGAAAATTGGTAAGTAAAAAGGTAAATGTGTGTTTTAGCACTTATCCTTCTTCGTTATTACTTTTCATTATTTGAGTCTGCTACAGCCCCTTGTCTCAATTTTTAGGTGACTGTATCTACTGGACCAATGGGAACAGTGTAATTTGGACAAAAGATTGTGTTCTGTTAATCAGGCTACCTCTACTAATTGGACAATTCTCCTTGAACATAATGTAATGAAAACTAAATAGCCTTTAGAAATATATTTATAGGATATATAATTATATACCTTTTATGGATGTATTAACAATGCTGCTGCATCCCCTACTTAACATGTACTATGGCAGCTATAATGGGTTCCGTCCTTGATACTGGTAGGTTTCGCTTTAAGATGGCAAAAATGTGAAAGAAATTGTGTTATTGCTTTTCAGGCTCCTTTGATTATTTGAAAGGACTTTCAAATATGGTGCTACGGTGTGTGAGCTACTGGTGTAATTTTTATGCCCCCCTATTCAATATTATGACCATCCATCACTGGTTACGATATAGATAACATTTTGCTGTATGTTATTATTAGATTATCAGGCTACCTGTTACCATCTGTCCAGTAGAAACATAGATTTTTTTCTGTTTCTAGTTGTGTTAAGTGAGAAAGAGACAGTTTGCTCATTGTTTTGTGTACTAGACCCCTCATTTAAATAAAGCATATAGCTGCAGTTCCCAAGTAAACTCTTGGATTTACTTGAGTAAAGTAAATTCTTGGATTCCATGGATGCAAATGATCACATGCTAGACAGCCAACAATTTCAGGATGCTAAAAACACAGTTTAGCAAAAGCGAGAAATGCAGTTCTGTCAAAGTCCTATGGAAAACGGTTCTATATTGTTTTTTATGGTTATTTGATGTCAAGTCAACATTCTTGTAGGTTTTCTGTTATTTTCAGAATCACTCTCCCACTCCCCTATGTGTGTGTATGTATGTGTGTGTGTGTGTGTGTGTGTATGTGTGTGTGTGTGTGTGTGTGTGTGTATGTGTGTGTGTGTCTAAATTCTCATACGTGACCCTGTGGTCAAAACAGTTTAATGCTAAAATGTTTGAACAAATCTGTAGTAAATAAAGACTAAACTTCACAGCTGGTCTTCATATCAAGCATGTCTTGTTTTTGTTTGTGTATTTCCATTCTATTGGACAGCAAGCATTAGAAATAAGTATTGACCATGTGCCTAGAGAAAAGAGTAGAATTGCTTTTTGAAAATAAATGTGTCTTTGAAACCCAAAAGGTTTTTGCTCATAGTGGGCTTTCACATATTGTGGCTTATAATATTGAAGGGAACTGTGCCTTCCACTGAGCTTTTGTTTGTGTAACCCACAGCTAAACTTGCTGCAATTTTGTCATGGCTGTACTCCTTTATTTTACTTACAGTAATAAGAGTAAATTGATTTCAAAGCATGGGTGTCCATAATAATAGAGAAACAATATGGCCCAAAACTACTGTTAATGCTGAGCCTTTGTTTACAGTTACACTGACGTTGTCCTGGCTTTATTACATTGTCCAGTCTTTGCTTCATGTTCTTCCAACACTTCAAATGTTAGAAAAAAATAGCTTCCTCAAGCAAAAAAAATAAACAAATGAATGCTGTTAAATAAAGTAAATTATTAATGTGCATGAAAGTAATTGTAAAATTTCTTAAATGATTACATTTAAGTTTGATCAACTAGTTTTTTAAAGTGCATACAACTCTCAGCTGTCCCTGAATCCAGCAAAAATGAAAGCTGTAACCATTTGAAGCTCACAGGAGTAGACTTCTTCGGCAGAAAAGGGTAAATAATGTATAAGCTCAACCCCTAAGTTGATTATTGGCCTCATGACCCTGGAACAGTCTGATGTCAAAACTTAGTCTTATGGCCCTATGGAGCCATTCCTGACATGCAAGGCAGTGGGGAAGATGAATGCTATTGTGTATGCCCTCATAAGCCCATGACAGATGAGCCTCATAAACAAACAGCTATATTTGCTTTGAATCTGTCACAACCCATAATGAGGTCAGTCATCATCCATGAATCATAGAGTAAATATGTAACTTTAG
This sequence comes from Brachypetersius altus, assembly GCA_037974465.1. Lineage (NCBI taxonomy): Eukaryota > Metazoa > Chordata > Actinopteri > Characiformes > Alestidae > Brachypetersius > Brachypetersius altus. The sequence goes on along the minus strand of JBBPDB010000007.1, from coordinate 10,475,869 downwards.
GTCTTGCAGCAGAGAATCACTCATCTCTGAGAGCTGTTGTTGGTAGCATGTAAAGATTGAGACAGCATGGCTCCAAACAGTCCAGGCCTGCAAGTTTGACGCCATGCAGTAAAATCTCAGAATCTAGACATGTAATTGTCCTGAAGTGATATTGAACTGATATTATTTGCACATACAAAAAGTGACACACTTAAAAATGCAGTAGCTAAAATAATAAAACAGAGGTGCCAGAAAGATTCCCCCAAGACCTTTTCTTGTGAAGGAGATTTCTTAAAGTTTTAAAGTTCAAATAAGAACCAACATTTATTGTTAAGAGTGGAATGGCACACAGACACTTGGGCGCCACCAATCTGCTAAACATCTGTTGTATATCCCCACCTCTTTTCACTTAGTTTCAATTAGTCATTTTAAGGACAGCTTTCAAATGTGAGGCAGCTATTGTCCTTAATGGCACATATGGTTTCACATTACATAACACTGCAGTATTAGGTGTGTAAATACAGAAGTTACAATGCAGAGACCAAGCAATAAAAATTTACAGTGGTGTTACAACGTGACCATTGTGCATTTTGTGACAATTTCTGCAAAATTGCAAACAGATCTTCATTTCAGTTCAGATCACAAGAACCCAATATGAGAGTCTAAGAGAACCATGTGACATTAATTAATTTTTGTGAAATTGAATGTCTTTGATGGCAAAAGTTGATGAACCTATATAAGGATCTGTCTATAATCTATAATTATTATTATTGTTAATGATAACAATAACACATAATAATAACAACAGCACAATGTTCAGCACAACATTTCATGCATGGATGTGCAAATATAAGGGTCATTGACTGATGGTTCAAACACATTTTTAGGAGTAACCTCATATGAGATTCAGGCAAATTGTTTTCTAGCTTGGTTACTTGGTTTATATCTTGTCCTTGTTCTAAAATGTTTGCTGGTGTGCACAGATGGCCTATTATTAATACTAGCATGTAAAATAATGATAGTTTTTCTGATTAGACTGATATAATCTGTGCACAGAAGTGAGGATAGCCAGAGCAGGTTCAAATTCTCTGTGAGAGGTGAAATAATGAGGGCTGTGGCGGTTTTAACACGGTTACTGTCTGTGTACCTCTGTGGCCAAGTGCATGAAGCTGAAATTTACTAAAAATCCAACTAAAACTCTTCTGTAGTGCATCTCATGCCTCAAGATAAATCTGTTTTTAGCCGCATCACCTATTAGTGAACTACTGTGAAAATACTTATCACTGATGTCTGCAACACCCATGTTTTTATTTTGCTATTCTTTTAAAACAGCCATGCTGTTAAGACAACTGGCTAGATAAGTGGTTAAAAGATATTGTTTTACAAACCATGCCTACCATCGGGAAAGATGACTATAACAATGGATTGATAGACAGAAAGATATTAAATAATGTGTGTTGAGAAATAGAGCAATATTTCATTTATACAGATGGTTAACATTGGGTGACCTGTATTAATTCAACTCCACTTTTGCTTCTTGGTGTTAATCCAGGGATTTACATTCGTAATCCCGATATCAAAGTCTACACGCATCTCTCTGCTTCACCATGGGCATTTTAATTAGACCACTTGAAGCGATGCTCTGTTTGACTGAAGCAATGTCCACTGATGTAGAGAGGCAACAGTCAATATATCATGCCCTTACTGAAGTTCCCTAGGGGTCAGCTTTTGGCCCACTCTTAAATTACTGGACTTTGAGATTGGTTCACACAGCTGTACTTCTCTGTTATTCCCTCTACCTCTATTGTTTCTCATAGGATTACTGTTTTCCACTCTGACTAAGAGATTTCGTTTGAATATAGAGATACACAAGAAACAAAATCTTGTTAACTAATCTAGATTAACGATTTCTCTTTGAACTATTAACCATTTCCAGACTAGACTACTGCAACTCTCCATTGGCTGGACTTCCATCATTAATTACCATGTCTCTAAAAATCACTACACTCTCCTCCTTGTTTATAACCTCCCAGTTTTCTCTCATGGAGCTCCCTGAACAAAAGTCTTGTGTGTTTGGGTTTCTTGAAACCCTGAAAGGTTTTGAAGAGCTCCCAAGCTATCTCTAAACCATGATTCAGACTTAAACCCTAGAAAGCTATTCCAGATTTCTAAATTCAGCACACGTGGCATGTGTTTCTTTAAGATCTAATGTTCTCAGGGCAAAAACCCATGGCTTTTGTGTCCTTGCCCTTTAAATCCTCGCTCTAAGTTCCAAGCTGTCAGATCTCTAAATTCCCAGCCTTGTCAGGTCTTTGGTTTTCCAACCCCAACGTAAGACTCTTTCATAGCAATGCACAACATCAATGCAAATGTGATCATAGAAACTCGATTCATTTTATAATCTACTGATTTGCAAGAGATCTTAGCTAAATTCCAGTTTAGCGTGGTTATTGCTCTTACTTTGCTGCACATTGAGCTGTTTCTTTGCTACCGCCATTGTGAGCCAATGATATTGATAATGATTAGGAGTCCTAATTTTGCATTCTGATTATGAGCTCAATTATGAGCCTGTTTTTGTAATTTTCTTTTTATGAGTCACTGTGGAAAGGAATGTGCCAAATGACAAAACATAAAAAAATTAATGTGTAGTTTATCTTGAAATGTTTTGCCTTTGGAGAAGTGACATTCGTTATTCTAGTGTCTCTTAAATCCTAACAAGGCATGCTTCAGTCAATAAGGGCCATAAAAGAACACAATGTGCAAAATGTATATACTGATCTAGTTTTGTACCTTACACCATAGAGCTTTTTCAATTTTACAGAAAATATTTGCCCTTGTAATGGAATAAATAACTTATTTTATGTCCCTCAAAGCATAGGCACATGCTAGTTAGTGGGTAACTTTATATGATTTCTCAAATATAACTGTTACCCTATTTGTAATCATTCCTCTTAGGGGTTAAGTCTGCTATCGCATGGTTTGATTAATAGTTTACATGTGGTGATCTTCTTTACTGCTGGAAAAGACCCCCCCACACACACATCAGCCACTCTCCCCAACACTGTCTCACTCATTTGCTGGCTCACAACAACAACAACAAAAATCTTCAATGTTTGTATCATCATAAGCCCATTCTGTCATGTCCAGGTCATCAAAGGTGACCTCCACACTGAATCTTGAGGTCCTGCGTCAGTTGGCTGAGTGATTCAGACAGTTATTTACGTCTTTACTCCCTGTTGCTGTAATAAACATACCCAATGATGATTAGTAATTCTACCAGCCAGACCACTTGTCCTTTATCTATTTAAGTCATTTCAAAGAAGCACTTCGGTACTGCAAGCAGATGGATAACTAAGATTGGGATGGAATAACATACACTAACATAAGAAATACACCGGCATAAGAAAGTCAGTACTAACATGGATAAGGACCTCCTAGGATGATAGGTATTTCTTGATCAAATGTAATGCTAATATGTAACATATTTTTGTTTGCAAGAGTGATACTGTCATGTTCTCACCAGTGCTGGACTGGCTCAAAATGCCCGGTTAGATTTTTTGTAAATTTGCCACCCACCCCCCTCCCCCCTTATTCCCATTAGCACTGCACCCACCAGGTGGGCCGGCCTCAAATTGCCCAGTAAAATGTGTTGTCCCAGTCCAGCCCTGGTTCTCACAGTGGAAATAAAAGACATGCAAGTGGCATGCAACTGTGTCTCCTCTGCTACAGCTGTTAAGCTGTAAGTGAAGCACAGAGAACATTACATAGAGGGAGACAGGCAGGTAATTTACTTCCCAGCCAATCAAACACATTCTTGTCATCCTCAGTCCCATTAAGGTGACAAACTGCACTCGCAGCCAAATAGATCAAGCAGAACTCGTGTATCTATGGCCAATTTATTAAATTCATGCAAATCCTTTATTCTGAGTCCAGAAGAAAAGCTTAATGCAAGGACTTCAGCGTAATACTTCAGTAGCCATTCACCACCATGCTGGCTCCCTTTTTCATGTTTTTTTAGATCCACACAGTTGTTAGAAGAATCTGTGTAAATGTGAAAAAGCACATCTATCACACATCACAAAGCAGGCAAATATATAACTCATTTTACCACAGATGCTATTCATTTGAATATCAGATGAATGCTGTTTGAACATTAGCACAGTTCAAACAAGAAGCTCAAGCAGATTTAAGAATTCAGGACACATGTCGAGTAACATGATATGACTAAGGACTTTGCCGCACGTGAATCACTGAAGATTATTGTTCGTAATACCAACACAGAGACACATCCTATTTATTAATAAATAAGGGTGGTAAGCATAGCTTCAGCAATTCAGCATACAAAAGAGATACTGGACAACATCTGTTTTCATACATTTGTGCAGTAAAGGTTAGCACACAGAGCATCAGGTGACACACATTCACATATTTATAGCAACAAAGCCCTGACAGTGAGGTAATGGCAGTGAGATGGTATATAAATAGAAGGATCTGAAGAATTTCTCCTACTATTTTCTCTTTCAGATGCTGAAATCACTCAAAAAACTTATACTAATGCATGAGCACAGTCACAGTGCAAAACATATCTTGAAGTCAATAGAATCTGCATTTGTAATGAGCAAACCCAGCCCCGGACACTGACTGGGCACTTGTGAGACGCAAGGTTGAAATAGCACAGTGAAATAAAACAGATAATAAGAGTTCAGTGATGAAGAGATAGTGGTGTTGATCAATTCTTTCCTTCAAACATTCAACAAATGTGTAAACATACTTTAGTTAAGACAACAGAGTTTGAGAAACTCTGTGACACAGAGTGCTTTCAAATTGTAGCCTCATCACTGCATTTTCCCTGTTGCATTTTCTCACACATGCACATTTGATACCATGAGTTAGAATTCTTCGCATAGTAAATATTCTTTCAGAACTTGCTCAAGGCTCAGACCTCCACTCACACTGGGGTGACACAGAAACTGTTGTATCCATGGCAAACTGTTGTATCCATGGCAAATCACTGTTAGCCAAAGAGTCAGTTTTTTGGGCTCTCACTCTGATAATTTGCTTATGCAGCCAACAGTGCCTGCCATGCAGAAGTATACTCATATATAATAAACATTTTATATGAAAGTGACCATTTGTCATACGTGAACACACCACTGCACACAGTGTGAACAGCACGAAATTCAGCCTCTGCATTTA
>JBBPDB010000007.1:10434613-10453664 GCA_037974465.1 Brachypetersius altus | reverse complement strand
ATACAGATTTTACATACATTCATCCCCCTTTTTAGCAGAACAGAAAAAAGGAATGGGAATGTGTGGTTATTTATTTTCTCATATTTGTGTATATATGATTTTTGTTCTCTCATTCGAAATATGTCAGGTGTTTCAGAATAAATCATTGCCTTAACTCATTCACCCAGAGTTCAGCCCCTGTGAAATTACACTTATTGTGAAATGCTGTCCATATATTCCAAAATATAAATATATTTTATTTTCCATTACATCACGTTGTTTCTCTTGAACAGTGTACAGAAATGATATGATAGCCCTGATGCAATTAAAGCCATCTAAAAATCAACCCTATTACAAATATAATGAAATGGACAACACCTTAGTTGGGGCAGTGTGAAAGAATATATTTATTCAAAAGCAGATGTCATGGAAACACTGAACAGTTTGGATAGTGTTGGTGTGGGAGCTCCAGCGGAAGGCTTTGGTGCTTTTTTCTTTTTTTTTTACAACAGGGCTGCCATCAGCCCATAACAGAAATACTTGCTTTAATAATAACATCTTAGCTACAGAATGATGTGGAAAAATGCTAGAGAATCGACTGGTATGAATTAGCACAGGTCTAAATTCTCCCTGCAGAAAGCAATGGAGCCTGGTTCAGCCATTTGTTCGGCGCTTGGGGACGGGGTTTACAGTTAATGGCCTTATTATGAACACATTGTCTTATTGACCCCCTGAAGCAGCAGCACTAGTGCAAGTGAAAGCGGCCGCCTCGGCTCCTATTTCTCTCCTAACAGCCTAAGGGACAAATCAGTGTGCAGACAATAAAACAGCAGTTTTTACTTGCACTGGGTGAGGGAGCAACAGGAAAAGTGAGATAGAGAGAGAGGGAGAGAGAGAGAGAGAAAGAGGGGAGAAAAGATGGAGAAAGAACGAGAGGGGAAAACTGAAAGAGAGAGAAATAAAAGGGAGAGGGAAAGGAACAGGGAGAAGTAGAGAGAAGTAAAGAGCAAGAAAAAGCAGAGAGAGAGAGAGATGGAGAGAAAGAAAAGAGAAGGATGTTGTGAGATGGGAAAGAGGGAAGAGCTATAGGGAAAAGGAGAGGGAGGGAGAGAGAGAATAAAAGAGCAAGAAAAAGAAAAGAAAATAGAAAAGAGAGAAAGGGAGAGAATCAGGAAAGAAGATAGTGATAGGAATAAAGGTAGGAGGGAGAGACAGAGAGGGAGGGAGAGAGAGAGAGAAAGAGAGGCGGGGGGACCCAGCCTGTGTTGTCTTTTTTGTAAAGCACTTGAGTTAGCACATAATGGACGGATTGTAGGATGGCAAATGAGAGAGCAATGGTTTATAGTGAACAAAAAGCACCATTATGCCACAGGTGTGCCTCAATGAGAGACCTTTCATTTTGTTAGGCAATAAAAGTGAACCCATAAACACAGACGAGCACATGTACACCCACATACACACACACATGCGCAAATGCGTGCATCCACATACACTCACCCCAACATGAAACGGTCTGCTGGCAGGGCAATTAGATGTGTCATAGCCTTTTAAACAATGCCTCTGACTCCACTCACCCAAATACATGTATGCACACAGACACACAGATACATCACTGCAAAAGATGTTTTTGTTTTGAAAATCTCAGTAACCTGACTGCCTTGGAGTTTTGATCACTTACACCAAATAGTAAGTTAACACAACACTTTTGGGAGTCTGACAAATTATTATTAGAAGATAATTAATGCAAAGAGGATAAATAAAACAAAATCACCATTGTAAGACAATTGTTACTTAGTTTTTGAAAGTAATATGTCAGTATACACCAGGGCCGGTGTCAGAGCAGATCTACCGGGCTGGCATCTAACTGACTATGGGGGGGCATTTGCCTTTTGAATGTCCACCCTTGATGCCGGCACTGGTATTCACCAGTATTTCCAACCATGGTTCTGGACACCCTTCTGCTCTCAAAACCCATGATCCAACTAATTAATTAATTAACAAGTGTTAATTAATGTCTGTGACGGAAAAGCGAGAACACCATTGTTTACAGGACAAGGTGTCCTCCAATAAAATTGATCACATCAGAAGCCCAGAGAAGCCCAGTCACAGAACATATAGCCCAAACTTATATGCTATATTGTCTTTTAGTTGAAATTTCAAGATCTTTTTAACAATTGTATTCTTTGCAAAAGGCCACATTAACAAACCATTTTCACTTGAAGAATGCACTCTGCATAACAGCACAGTGAACATGTGCAAATAGCCGCGGTTCCTCAGCCTCGAGTGTTTGCAGCTCTGATACAATCACAAGCAGCCACTCATTTAACAGGAAATGGAGGGCAAGGACTTTCAGCAGCATACAATGAGCTGCAATTTGTGTTACTGGTGTATTTCTGTCTCCCTTATTGACTTCTACCCTTTTTATTAATTCATGCTAAGGTCATGGAGTGGTCAGTGCCCTTTTCAGGGTGTTTGTATGTGGGAGATAAAGCAGCACTGCAGGTAATTTACCCTACTACACTACCAGAAGAAGCCATATAAAGCAGCACTCAGTCACAGGAAAGCTGCATCTAACACCCAGTCCTTATTCTTTGTTTTTTCCACTTCCGATGAAATGATCAATTTTCCATACAGGCTGTCTAGGAAAAAACCTCACACTGCATGTGTGCACAGCTGTGGGCAATCTTGAATTTTACTGTCTGAAATCAATTCCAAAGCTTTGGAGTAGACTCTCAATTCCCAAGTGCCCAAATCTAGAGTATCAGTTCTTTTGGGGAATGTAAACCCAGCTCCATTTCTCAAACATATTCCCAAAGGTGCTCCTTCCGTCTTCCTGCTTTTCAGAGAGGCAATCACAAGAAACGTCTATGTGTGCTTACTGTGCCCTCGCTGAGGAGTGGACTTAGCAGTTGCATCCCACTTACAGGTTAAGACCAATCAGAGATTTACTAATAAGCACATTTAAACCTTGTAATCCAAAGGTCTGATAAGCCTGCATGTTGCTGATGTCACCACGGTGTGGTCTTGAGAAGTATTGTAGGGCTTAGTCCCTTTTTGTGTGTGTCTACCTCAAAAATTTCCAATTCACATACACGCGTGCAGGTATTCCACAGGACAAACAGTAGGAGGCAGTATACACCTAAATGTACCTATACATCTATTTGTGGACGTCATTAACTGTAATGGGTAATTAAAACTTCAGTGAGAGATTCAGTTAGAAATTCCTTTATGTATTGCAATACAACACAGCATTAATGAGAAACTCACAAATACAGTTTTTCAAATTTTGCTGTGTGTATCTGCAGGGATGACTGGAGACGAACACAGAAAAGCTGAGATGACAAAGTTTATTTTAACTATGACCTTTAACTTTGAATCAATTCAGCATTAACTACTTGCTAAACAAAACTATAGTGCATGGTTACGATATGGATGAGGATGTAATGTGTAGGTCAGAAAAGGCATTTAATATGCTGCACCTTTTATTTTTTTATCTCATACAATAGAAATCTGACAAATGGCATACAGCCAGTGGTGATCCAGTGAAAATAGACTTTCTTATTGTATGATTATGATACACGCCTACAAGTCTTTCTAGAATTAATAATCTGAAGCAGTAACCATTTCAGTGTGAAACCTTCATACACTCTACTGGCAGTCTCTCATTCACATCCAATCACTCACACATGACCTACCTGTGTTCACAGGTCAGTGCACAGGTTCTGGTTCTGAACATGGTTGTTTTGCCTCCTGTAACACAGATACCTCAACTAAGGAATCACTTGTCACTAAAATGTGCTGTACAAGGGATAATCCAGGACCAGGGATGGATCAACAGCTAAACAAAGAGGGTGAAAAAACATGAAAAAGATTTTATTTCATTCTTATTTTTTCAGTAGGATGTAACTCAAGGCCACACATCTGCGTTAAATTTGAAAAAAAGACCCTCCTCCTAAATTTTTTTCCTTACTTAACACTCCAGCCAATTAGATACTTCTAGAGGAGTTTAGCATTGCCTCAGAACAGAGGCTACGGATTGTAGCTGTAACTAAATTCTTCTCAGGAAGCAGCTGGACATTATTAGTACTCCATAATGTTAACAGCATTGACCATTAATCAACTTTAGCAGCATGGTGATATAGGTTTGATTAAAACTTACAGATGAGGTTAGTTAGTTTGAAAATTCTAATATAGTTATCTTATTGATCTATTATTTGGTCTGAATGATACTGTGAACAAAAGGTACCTGGAGTATTTGACTGTGCCCTCTGTCGGTCAAAAAGATGAGCGATTGCATTAGAAAAGGCACATTTAGCCTCCTCACCTGGAAGCTTTAATCAACATGCTGGTGAAGTTTGATTAAATTTGAACGCTGTTAACATTAGTATACTATTAATATTTCATACTTCTGGAAATTAGCCTGGAAAAAAGGAAACCACATTTTTATCAACTGGTTTATTGATGGACATTTCAGCGAGCAAGTGAAGTTCCTGAATGCATAACTTGTTTTCTGCCCGCCTTTATGCCACAAATTTCCCCTCCTAGGTTTTATCTTTTTGTTCACTAATTTATGACCTTTTGTATAAAAAGTTAGCAACCTTCGCATATTTATCCTTTAAAATGTACAATTGGCAAAACTTCCCTTTTTTGTGAGCTGAGGAAATAAGTCATAAATGAAATGAACATAATCATGTAGTACACCTCAGTGGTTCTGCAATACATTCAATGATATGTTCAAGTTATGATTAAGTGCATACACATGAACAGATGACCCTCTCTTGTCGTGAAAAACAAAAATCAAAAGAAAAAAAATCAAAAAACGATTATAAATATAGGCATCTTTCAAAACACAATTATGGCTCCATGTGCTTTCTAGACAATACAGTCAGCCAAGAAATATGCTTTAAATGTTACAACTAACGCCTGCATTTCCAGCTTGGATAAAAACCCTCTTAACAGAGTCAACCCAAACCCAAAAGTTGCAGTGTTAACTCCAGTGTCATGCAAAATCAGAATGGGAGTCAGTCAAAACTGAGATTAAATACTGAATCATTAACATCAGGCACCATGATATTTCACTGTCACCCCACTGACTCTCAATCACCATAATGAATTTAAAGCTTACAGTTTAGTCTTCAGAGAGTTTAAAATGACCTCTCACCAAAAATAAACTGTACATTTTGAAATAAGCTGTAAAATGGGCCAGATATTTTCCAAACGCCTCTTCTGTTATGCTGCATGTGTCAGAAGAAATAGGACGTTGCTATGAAAACATCTGTTCGGGTATAAATTTGCTGCCTTATTCAAGTATTTCATATCTAGCTTGCATGTATTACTTATTCAGCTGCATTTACTTGACACACACAAGCACGCATACTCTCATAAATAACATTGGTCTATCAACAAATAGCAATCAGTCAGTAAAATTCAGCCCATTTCAACCACTTCTACCACTATGGTCATTCCACACATCAGTCATATTATCCCCTCTCATCAATTGATTATAGCTATTTATCAGAACTTTGGACTGAGAGAGGATTTTCAGTACAGTGCGTTTCATCTGTTGTGCTAGATTTCTATCCCCACGATTAAAAGGCCATATTAATGTTTATTTCACACTGTAATAAGCATTATAGTATACCTTAAAAAGCATTCAAGAGCCTGAATATAGAACTAGGTATATCAGTGTGAAGTATTCAAAAGAGATACTCGTTTGAAATGATACTTGTTTGAGGGCATTAATCAGGTTTAACTCAGTGGAGGCGGTATTAGCACGGCTCCAGTGTCCTTCAGTGTTCAGGTTAACATTAACATAAAGGAGTTGACAGTTAATCATGCAGAGGGGGAAAAAAACAACAATAAATAAAACTCTAAGCACACAGTGCTCTGGGCTCAGGAAGACCAGATTAGAACATACAGATATGGTCTTAAACAGTTAATCAAAACTGAAAGTGCTTACAGTGGACCTTAACCAGGGCATGGGCCTCAGAATTCCCTCTTAGTTATATGCTACATGTTCTTTCAGCGCAAGTGCAAAAACTAAATTTATACAATAAAGCAGAGTTTCTCAATCCTGCTCTTCGTGACTCACTGCTCCGCATGGTTTCAACTATTTCTTGACTGAACACATATGGTTGCAGATCAGGAGGGAATTCATGATCAACTGATATCAGGATCAGATGAAACTGTACAAATCAGTGAGCACCCAGAGCGGAATTGGTCACAGGAAAATTTCAAATGGAAACATTTTTCCCCTAAACGTAGCAAATCTCTGAATAGTGTCTGCAGTTTGCATCTTTAGTTGTTTATGGGAGCTATGAACAAATATCTATGCAAGTGTGGGCAATATGACAAAAAAAGATCACAATACTTTGAGATACATTCGTTACGACAAAAAGAACCAGGGGTGCCACAAAAAAACACCATCAAAACAGAACAAATGATTTTAGTCAGAATTTCACACGCTGTGTTGCACTAAATCCAATTAAACGGACCCAAGTATGATTTCTTTGTTTTGAAATATGCAGTTTTCTGAGAAAACCCACAATATGCACAGGAAAGCATATTGTGACAATATGTTACAATAATTAATTTCTTCAAATTGCAGAAAGGACATATGGTAATAGATTTCCATTACAATAGTCTTATAGTTCCAGTGCAAAACTAAAGAAGCGAACTACAGACATGAAACATCTTGGATGAATGATCATTTGAAAGGAAAAGTGTTTACATATTAATTTTTAGGAAACATAAAATTAGATTTTTTAAGAAACTCAAATTGGAGGAAGCAACAGCACAGACTCGACATACCTGGCTCTCTGAATGAACTTTACCACTTATGACAAAAAAACTTGAAAGAATAGTACGACAGTCACAGCTGCTATACAAAATAATATATACAAATCTCTTTCACAGGCACAGTTGATCTGTCATTAGAGTAACATACATTGAGAAAAAGATTGCAATGGAGTAAAAGAGAAAAAGAGAACGAAAGGCAACAATTACTCCTCATGGAGGCTAGTTTTTCTGGAAGGTTTTGGGGCCAAAAGTAAGTCTTCAGTCGGAGGCCCTGGGCCCTTCATTGCCATACTAGCTCCTACCATAACTGGGTAACTTCGATTTCTTCGCATCCCTGGCAGTGGTAGTCCTCCTATAGGGCTGGTAACTGCAGGATGGGCTCCGAAAGGTGGTCGCGTCAGCGCCAGCACGGGCCCAGGGGTCACTGCTCTAGGGCCCAAGCTGAAACGTTTAACTTTGTCTACTAGGCGGAGGTTCTGGACACTTACTTCAGTCTGGCTCTCAGAGTCGGAGTGGGTTTTTGTCTCCCGCATCTCCTTTAGAATGGAGCTGGCTGGCCGTGAAGCCAAGAAGTTCTTGTATGGTGGGTCAGAGGGACTGAAGTCATTTGGCAGCACAAGGCTACTGGGTTTGGATTTGGTGGGGGAGTTTGGAGGGGTGGAGGGCAGTATTTCTGGGCCCTGAGCAGCAGGGTTGGTTGTACCTGAGGCAGAGCAGTGTGTGGTACCCAGTGCAGGTGCTGTCTGGGCCCGGTCCCAGCTGTGGGGGTTGTATACGGCTGCAGAGATGCCCCGCTCCTGCAGTAGGCGCACTAGGCCCAGAGAGGTGCTAGTGGTCTTCGTGTGGTCACGCAAGTTGGTGAAACTTTCAGCCAGGCTGAGACGGCGTGGCGTGCAGGGTGTGGAGACCGGCGTAGAGCATAGGCTACTACTGGATACGATGCAGGAAGCCAGAGAGGGAGTTGCTGCCATCAGACTAGCACAGACAGGAAAATACATTTATTACTATAAAAACAAACAAACCTGCTTATAACCTTGGATTCGACAAGCAACATTCAAAAGTATTATAAAAGCCTTGAGTCACATTGAATACTGTATTAATGCATCAAATTATTAAAAGTCAGATGGTTATTATATTATTTTGGTGGTGGTTAAAGTGCTAAGCTGCTATGTTCCAAGTTCCTTGATAGCCAAGGTGGTTTTCACATTGGAGGTTGATGGGTGGTTGCAATGGTATCTCTGGTGACTGCTAGGGTGTTGCTAGGCAGTTGCTATGGTAACACATGGATGCATGGAGGTTGCTAGGGTACTTGTTTCATGGTGACTTATGAAGGCTGCAAAAACATTTGGTCACTATGGGATTTTTTGCACTGTACAACCATTAAAAAACTCACTTTATATTTATTCAATATTGATTAATTCTTTTAAACAAAGTAGTTGAAAAAAAAAAAAAATACAGTGAACACCCATTAGCCGAAGAAGTGGCAACTCGCATAATTTGACCTCCTTAATTCAAAGATACACACAAACCACAAATCTGATTTCTGCATGCTAATTACAGTCTTCTGAAAGCCTTGCTTCACCTTCATCACAAAGAAACATTATTTAATCAGTAATTCAATATCAAACACATTTCCCGTTATTACGTAATGTGAGACATTTTCATATGGGAGCGATTACTGCACATGCCCTGTAGTTTCAGAAGCAGTGCTTAAAATGAATTCCTCACAAGTTAAAAGAAATGTAAGTGACCAGCCTTCCTACATTTAACCCGCAGTCTAAAGTGTTAGAACACACCTTCAGCGCAAGCACAACATTTGGTTAGAGAGGCATGCTCACAAACTTGTAACCCTTCATGCAAGGGGCCACAAGACCCCATCTCACCCTGAAGAAGCAGGGCTCAGAGAGCCTGCTCTAAGCCTGGCCTTAGAACAACATGGTACAGTCCTGCTGCTTCCTCCTCCTCCTCATCATCATCCACCTCCTCATCATCACATGATCTGCAGAAAGCCAATCCCATCTAGTATGGCTACTTAAACACCAAGCACATGGCTCTTGTCGGTTTTAAAACTCCAAAAAGTGAACATAAGGCACCAGAATATTCAGATACAGCTTGTAAAAATTAAATTCACTAAAGAACATGATGCAAGTATGAATTATAAGGAAGTTCTAGAGTAGCCCTACCACATGAAAAAATAAAAAGGATGCATGATGGGATACATGAAAAAGGCATGAAGAAAAGAGAAAAAAAAAACAACTTACGATGGCTTTTAATGCACTATCAATAAAAAAACCCCTTAGTTTTAATTCATACTTAACCTATAGTCTACATAAAAATAAAAATTATTGTCACATACACCCATAATTTAATACACAGATACTTCTTGAATTAGACTTAACCATTATCTGTTAAACTCTTGTTTTAGAGGTTCCCCACTCTTAAATGTGAGGCTGAGCATTGTGCTCCCTCCAGTGGTGACAGAAAGGCAGTGCAGGGCTCACCTGGGTGTGACTCTGGTCAGCTCATCTGAAGGGTGGAGGATCCGACAGGTTGTGAAGGTATAGGTGGAGCTAGTATGAGACATACATTTACCAGGGAAATGCACTGGGAACAGCAAGAGAGGAGAGGAACACATCAGTACAACTGAACACAAACACACAATCCCATACACCCTAAAACCAGAGAATGGAGTAAAACTGCAGCAGGGACTAGAAGACTGATCCTGCACAACCACATCTCCCCAATTCTTCAATTGACTGAGATTTTAGGGAGTTAAGGCAAAACATGAAAACCTGCCAGCATGGTCAAATACAAGCTGTAAACGACATTTTCAAAACATTTGTATAGTTTTTAAAAACATTTTACTATTTCAAAATTACCATTTAATTATAGCTGTGGGTGAATCAATGTTTATGCTGTGCAATTTAAGAATGATACAACACACAAGCCACAAGTGTACCTGTGCTGATTAACAATCATAAATAAAATTATTTTCAGATCAGTCAAAAATTTATTTCAAGCTGCATACTAGGAGCAAATATCTGGCAGATTCCAATAATGTATCCCTAATACCCTGATGCAGTTTTAAAGAGATTCACACAACAGGATAGAACAACAGGTAAAAAGGTTGATTACATCATTAGACAGACCAGCCTGCTAAGAAAACAATAACGGTCTCAATTATGTGTGTAAATCTGTAATCTGTATGTGTGAACATGAGAGACTGAAAGTCTGGCACCAGTCATTAAGAGCTGTGTCAGAGTGTGTGTGCATGTGTGTATGTGTATAAATATAACCTGCATGTTGCTCTCACCTCCCTCTCAGTCATGTGAGAGAGTACATTCAGACCACACGCAGATTTTAATAGAACTCTTGACACTTGAGCCTGTAGCATTCACGTTTCACTTTATGGCCTCTTACACTAGCTATAATGTGAGGCTCACTAAGGGGAGTGTCTCTCTAGCCTTTCACGTAACTATGGTTAATTCACCTATTATCTAAACTAATTCTGTGAAGAGCACTTGAGTGTAAACTGCAGGACTGGACAGAAAATGCTGATCAAGCAGATACAAAGAATGGTACGGGGAGACTATCCCTGATCAGTGAACTGGATGAGAAGGAGATGATTGATGGAAAATAAATCAGGTATGAATCTGAAAGGTGCAAGAGATGAGAATACAGTCCAAAATAGGAGTTTCTTATCTTAGCTGAGTGGTATTACCATCATGATACACTCTACCGTGGTAAAAGCAAGATACATAGTGCAATGTATAGACCAGGGGTTTCAAGCAGAAGCACATCTAATCTCAGTCTTTAACAGCTGATCGTGTACGGCTGTACTTTATTGGAACAAAAACCCTGTTGGAAATCTCAGCTGTAGTGCAAGTAGACCATAAATGGCTCAGAATTAAAAAAGTACCCTGTTAACACAGATGAAATATGATCAATTTCAGATTGTATTCTCATCTCACAGCACAAAGAATGGCCCCCTGAGTAGCATTAACCTGTTTATGCCCACTTATAAATTCTTTGATAGCAGCTGTTGTTGGATTGGACTAGTTTTACAGAATATTGGCAAACATCAGATTCAACCTAATGAAATATTTTAGAGAGTGTACTTATTTACACACTAAACTTTTGAGTATATTCATTTCAATTAATTTTGTTTGCACAAGAAAGATTTATTTGTATTGTAATTCATAAGTTGTTAAGTTGCCTATTCAACTCAATTCATTAGACTGAAGGCTATTTTTCTGTTCTGTAAAGTTTGTCCAAGATTACAGTTGCTATGAAATAATGCGTGTGGGGCTAGGGCACAAACAGATTAACATGGGGGGATAAAAAGGAGTATAAGTGTAAAAAAAATGTCACAGTACTCAAAGCTACCACAGCAGCACACATCAGGCAGGGATGAGGTAGTTGTGGGCGTGCTGTGGGTGTGTGTCAGCCTGTCCCAGGCCACAGGTCGATGGTCTGTATGTGACATGGAGTTGTGTAGGGAGGGATGACATGTGACAAACAGGCAAATGTCCCCAGCGTTGTGTTCCTTTGGGGAAATGGCTGTTTAGAGAGTGGTGTTGGGGTTGAAGTGGCCCCCAGACTGGCGTTAGGATGCTCCCTCACCGGATGAGAGCGCCTCATCTTCTGTGGTCTTTTGTAGCTCTAGTTCTGCCCCGGAGAACCCTGCCTCCCCCTGGTCTGGCCCGTCATGCACCTCTTGGCCATGGAGCTTGATGGGCGAGCAGGGCAGTGAGCCCAGGCCTGAGGTAGAAAGAGTGGGGTGAGTGTGTTGACGCTCAGCCGGCTCATCTTCTTCCAAATCTGTGAACTGGTAGACCTCCTCAATGTCAAGCTGCAGCGGCCGGAAGCCCTTAGTCACTACGCCTGGCCGAGCATCCAGAATGCCTCCCAAATTGGGCTGGGCCAGCTGCTGCCATGCATGCAGGGTGGCTGAACCTGAGAGAGGAAAATAACAGACATGACAAACCTTAAACTCACATTTAAGAAAATGCCTTTTTTACACCAATGTAGAGTAACGGCTGTTGGATGTTAAATGCAATGATTGCAAATGAGTAGTACGAAATTGAAGGCTGAACGGCTTTTAAATGTAGTATGGATTGATTCCTCTGAAGAGAGGTTCTTACTTTAAAGAAATACAATGCTTTTTATGCTCAATTACTGACATAAAATGAACACAGGTAAACAGATTAGAAAATGTGAAAATCTGATGGTAATCACAATGGTTGCAATTGTCTGGGTAATAAAATAAATTAAAAATAATATGTGCAAAGAAAACTCATTCAAACTATTGAATTAAAGGCAGGAAATACATTCAATGAATGTTATAGCATGTTTTTGCTAGGAAGGACAACAATGAGGTTTAATGAGGAGGTAATTTGCAAAAAACGGTACATAAAACTGCGGGATATTGCACTTCTTCTGAATACTGAACACAGCAACAGGCAATTATTGGCTCTTTAGAGGTGTCTGTAGAGTTCCTTCAGCCACAGAAAAGGCAGAAGCACAGAAATAACACAACAAAATGTGTGTCTGCCCAAATGAGCTTACTTTAGAATGCAAATTTGACATAAAAACTAAACACTAAAGACTGTATCTAATACATAGCGAATGGAAGAGCTTTCTGTACAGCTATAGCATCACTGCATGAGTGGTTTTGAAGATCACCTTTTAAGCAGTGGGTAGGTGCTTAAAATAAACTTGCTTGATGCCAAATTGATTGTGCATGTATTGCTCTGTGGGTTAGGAACAGACAAAGCACAGAAAGAAAGAGAAAAAGAGGGATGTGAGAAAATGAACACATAATTTATTGGAGAATTTAAAAACAGACTGAAGGACAAGGTAAAATAAATACTCAAGGTGGTTAAAATGTAAGATTAAAAGTGACAGGAAAGACTGCAAGATTTAATAAATATAAGGCACAGGGCAGGGAAAAGGCTAAAAGAAACCAAGACAAAAAAGAAAAACAAACAACAAAAAAAAACCCTGAACCTACCCAACCAGAGAGCAAAATCATGCAGACAACCAAATTGTGTAAATGGTGCCACTATTGTGTAGTAACTCTAGACTTATTTTCAGCCATTGAATGAACATCTATTACTCTGAAGCTAAAAAATCTTTCAACATTCTTTTAATAAAAATGCTTGTTATTTTAGAAATGTACCACTAGGTGGCAGCAGAGAAAGCAACTTGGTGGCATTCATCCTAACATTACGGTGGCTGTGATTTTGTATTACTAGCCTTTAAAACACTATGTATGAGTGCATTGATTCTGTCTACAGGGACATGACATAGTCCATACTAAACCTGTTATCTAAACTAAAAATCCCATAGTAAAGCTGTAAAGTGCATAGTAGTTAGCGCTGTTTTTCAGACAGTTCTGTGACAGAACACCTTATTGTAGGCATAGGTCTGTGAGTGTGTCTAAATCTCAAACCAGCAGCGTGGCTGTGTATTTCTGAAGTAAAAGGAGTGTTGTGTGGAGAGGTCATCAGGGTGGTGGTGAAGGAAAGCCCATAGTGAGTCTAACAGAAGCAGGGCCAGTGGCCTGCCTTTGGCTCGGTCACCTTCCAGAGGTTTGACTATCTGCAGCTTCTCAGGCAGGTAGGAGCGATTACTGTAGACCGAATAGACAGAGTGCAGCGTGCCCAGGGACATGATGCTGTCAGCGGGGGTCAGAGAGCCTCCTCCATCACTGCCACAGCCTTGCTCTCTCTCTTCATACCCATCATTCTTCTCCTCTGCCAGAGCGTTCAGCTTGCGCTCTCTTTCTTCTTCGAAGAAGCGCCGCTCACTCAGGTAGTTGTCTCTGCGGAGAGAAAGCCGCCGCAGCGCAGCCTCAAGGTCATGAGAGCCGGGTGTGCCGGGAGTGCCGGGCTTCTTGTTTGAGTCGTCTGAGCTAAAGGAACAAAAGAAAAAAGAAAGGAAATGTGCACTGCTGCTCAGATGTTAGCAATCACTGTGTTATAAGCGTTCATAGGTTTCAGGTAATAAAGAAAATGTTATATGTCTAGGGCTGTAGATCATAAATCAGGAAAGCTGCACACCACTGAAAATTCAGTTAACAAAAAAAAAAAAAAAAAAAGTGGATGACTTGAGATAAAATGAATAAATTATGAATAATTTCTGCTCCTTAAAATTCCTCCCAGTGTCAATTAATTATTAATGCATTAAAATTTTCACCAAAAAATAATTAAATAAATAAACAAACCAACACACACACACAAGCAAATTAAGAGACTTTTGAGCTGCTTATGGGACACACCTGTCTTGTGGAGACTGGCCCTCCAGTATCATGCTGTTGGTGCGGTTGTCCATGAAGCTCCCATCTCCCCCATACACACTGGATCTGGGTGTGCTCAAACAGCTAGAACGCCTTGAGTTCACACATGACGTCTGATTGGACCCCGGAATGTTCATGGGGGAAGGACCCATGGAGCGCTGACGAACCGTCTGATTAATGTTCCGCACTGTCTGGAAGACTCGCTTTGGGTGTAACCTGGAGTATGTATGCATGTAAAAGTAGTTTTAAGGTCAAAATAAAGAATATTATTATTATTATAAGGTAAGTATCAATCTTAAATAGCACGAGAAATTAAATATGAAGAGTTTTTGGAACAACTGCCATTCCAACAGAATGATGACAAACAGACTTAGACCGCAGTGTTAAGAAGCGAGTACCTCTGCTCTTCCACTTCTGGGTCAGCCATCTGTATCTCTTTCCGCATGGTCCCTTCAATTTCAGCAGCTAAGGAGTCCTGTTACACATCCAGAATATACAAGGTCAGACGCCCATAATAGATACAGTGCTGTATACAGTCTAAGGACAATGTGGAATTCAATCACCTTTGTCTTTTTACTATCTCTCTCACCCTCTCCCCCACCAGCCATAGTTTTTGACTAATTTTGCATAACTCCACTGAAATATGGAAATTTTAATAGCATCTATGCAAAAATCTGAACACAAACAGAATTTCCTCGATGTTGAAAACAGTGCAAATCACAGTATAGGAAAGAAAAAGGCAAAAATATAGCCCACCTGCACTAAACTGGAAAACACGAATACAAAATGTCAAAAAGTCTGATCCTTACTCTTGTCTACTCAGTCTCAACTGTCTCTCACCATGGGGAAGAGGCCCAGGGAGTGAAAGCGGCGTGGTGTGCTAAGAGGCATCGTTTTATTCCTGAAGTTTTTCAGCTCCTCCTGAGCCTCATGCAGCATCTCCATACACTCTGCATACTTATCCTCCAACTCCCGCAGCTAGAGAGACACACAGAGAGAAACAGAGAGAGAGAGAGAGACAGAGAGACAGAGAGACAGAGAGACAGAGAGACAGAGAGACAGAGATAATTGCTTTGACAGTAATAAATGTAAAAGGCATCTTCAGAGTTTACCCTAAAATCACATGTGAATACATTTGAGCCTGGCTGTCTAGATGGTTGGACGTGCTGTGCATTTTATTTCAGCTGCTGTTACCTCTGCAGTGAGTTGTCTCTGGGCATCTTTAGCAGCTCCCAAATGCTGTGTGAGCTCTTCATTCTCTACTGCATACTGCAAAATGCACAATTCCACCATCAACTATGACCTTGTAGCTGTAAACTCAAAAGCATGCATGTTCCTAAAAGATGAGCACTCACAGATTTGGCTTTTTTCTGCAGGTCTACAATCTGAGAGAGCAGGTGTGTGATCTCCTCCTGCTGCCTGGAGGCATCCTCTGTCTTCTTTGCCAGCTCCTCAGCAAGGGATGAAATTTGCAGGTTTGCATCTCCTACAAGAAAATGAAAACAGCTTATATCAAGAGAGCAGAGAGAAAAGGCACTTCTTTTTAGATGGTAAATATACTCTCTATGGCTAGACAAATCCACTGTCCTATAATTCTAGAAGCAGGATCATAAAATCTAAAAAATAAATTCAAATTTGTGTAATTCTTATGTTACAACATTCCTCCCAAATTCCCAACATTGCAATAACTCCAATCCTGCAGAAAGCAAAGCATCACCCCAACATTAAGTATCTGAACCTGCTAAGACTCTTGTGGGTGAATATAATCAAATCCTCACAGCAATATTTCGATACCTAGTGTAAAGTCTAAATAGAGTAGAGGCCGGTACTACAGCAAAAAAAAAAAAAGTCTACAATTTTTGGACATATAGCTCCAATTCCAGATTCACATAACGTTTAATCCTTGACCAAAAAGGCTTTTGAATATTAAATTAGCATTTCATTTCCCATTTAATTCTAGACTAGCCCTAAAACAATGACTCATGGGTTTCCTAGATTCAGATTAAGCCTAAACCTAGAATCCTTAAAAGCTTGGATGGTGAAATATGTTTTGCATTTCAATTTAGTCAAATATCATTTTTAATGTGGCTTGTTATGATCGTTGCATATGTCGATGTAGCCCTGAATTTGAGCAGAATGTATTAAATGGGCTACCTTTCGGATAAAATTCCTTCTGTTTCAATATTACTGAACAAGCAAAGAGGATACTGATATTGCAGACAGGTGTACTTACTGAGCTCTTTTACACAGTCATTTACCAGCTGCTGCTCCTTCTCCTCATAGGAGATCGTTTCTGTCTCCAAGTGGCACGCCTAAGCATATACAAACATGAACAAAAGATGAGGTGTTACTAACAAACAGAAGACGAGGTGTTACTAATATTACATGCATTGTGTTACTGGAGGCTAATATGTATGAGAATTACTTATGCGGTTCCAGTTTGTCTGGATGGGACAATAGTGTTTGCTGTACTGTAATGATGCATAAGCATATAAGTAGACAGTGTGCCTATCAAACAGTACAGAGTACCAGGCAAAGTATGACCTTCAATGCCATACAGATATTAAACTGCGCATAGTAACAGGCGTAGTAGTAATATTTAGTAAACAAATAAAAATATGCCCGAATATCAAGAATATTTCTTGAGGCATCCAGGACAAATGGCTGCATGTGCATGTAGAAGCATTTTCGACAGCCTTCAGTTAGTAAAGCATGGAATTCTACCCCGACTGAGGTCAAACGGGTGGAACGCTGTAGAGTAACGTTACATTAGGCAGTCTTCACGCTGAGAAAGAGAGCTGGTCCCACATGCATCAGACATTACATAAGAATGCTCCAGGCAAGGCAAATGCCCTGGTTTCTTCATTCTGTTCATTTGCATATGACAAACAAATATCTCTTTCTATTTCTGTCCCTTTTGAACATTTAAATTCTCTGTTATACACAGTCTTCTTGGGTAGAGTGCTGAAGCATATGAAGCATGTCTCACCTCGGAGCGCAGTACGCAGTTCTCCTCCTGCAGGTCTTTGAGCTTCTTCTGCAGCGAGTCCAAAGGAAAGTAATTTGGCACTGATGGTGACAAGTCATTCCGTCGGATCCTAACCCACACACAAAACAATCCTCAGTCTGTCTGCTGGATTTGCTCATCACTGTGTAATTTGCTTCCTTGCCTGTTTGGAGCTGCTACATACTCAAACTCATGCTAAAAGAATGGTTCCCAACTTCGGTCCTGGAGGTCTCCCGGCCCGGCACATTTATGTTTTCCCTGGTCTTACACACCTACATCAACCTATGAAGGGCCTTGGGTGGAAAATTGTCAAATGTGCTGAGAAGGGGGGCCTCCAGGACTGGATTTAGAACCACAGAGCCAATATGTAGTTATAGATTCACTAAAACTGCTTGGCAAAGACATGAAAAGGTAGGTGAGCTCTTAGAAAACAGTAATGCATCAACAATGTTGTTTTGAATGCCAATGCCATTACTGAGATTAGCTTGGGACATAAAGATGGTTTTTAATCATGCACTATCCCAGAATACAGAAAAACGTAAAGAAATTGAGGGTTTTCTGTTTTGGTGTTTCCAGGTAAAATGTACAATCAATAAAGTGAGATTGTCCAGGCTATTACATACCAGTAACAATGGCCTAGTAACTAACAGCATGTGTCAGTACACAAAGTGTTTTACTGTTATTTAGTTCCAATCTATATCATGGTATACCAGTCAGGTGTGTAAAGTAAACAAATAGACATGTTAATGGCTACTGATAGTGGGAAGAGTTATAAAAAATGTAATTTAGTGTGTCCAACCCTTCCGTTCTTTCCAGGAGACTTGAAATTTCTGCAGACATTTCTCCTGTTCTTTCCAAACTCCAGAACCAGTTTTAAACTTTATTCATCACCTTACGTGTCCTGTTTTAGTGTACATTGTGAGTTTTTACTTGAATATTTTCAGATTTGAAGCAGGAGTGAAACATGATTTTCTCTTCTCTTGTTAAATTAAAATTCCAGTTTGGAAACACCTGTTTTTCCAGTAATTGTCTGTAATTTTCCCCCATCTTTGTTATCTTCTATTGAATCTTCAGATAACTCATTTTTTAAAGGGTAACAATGTCAGTGAGAGCTTTGAGAGCATATTTTGTTGAGGACATAGCTCTAACTGTTTGGTTTAAAGACAGGAAGGATAGATATAAAAGGTGCTGTAGGGTGCACAGAAGTAAGGCATGGGCAAATTAAATATTGACATGTCATTCTTAGCGTTAAAGGATTTAGTGTAATTCTGTGATAAATATTTTTTCTGACACCAAATTGAGGGTGATAAAATCATTATAATGACCACCTGTAAATGATGCAATAATACTCAAGAAGCAAGACAGCATAGAGAGGGGATTACATACCTGAAAGAAGAAAAAAGGGAGAAAAGGACAAAGGCTTACGGAGTAGATGTAGTAGACTCTCCTTCGCTCTCCTCAGCAGCACTGGTGTAAAACTGGAGCAGTTCATCTTTCATAGAGAGTTCATGACGCAGCTGAGAAACCTGCAGGACACAACACACTGTTTTGGAATCCCAGAGCCCACTTCAGGACACCACATCCAAGTCTCTAACCAAAACTACTTGATCTGACCTGACCTGACTTGGACCTGCACCAAGATATTTGAACAGTTAAGGTTTTTGCTCTGGGGAATCTAAAACTAATTCTCTGTGATTGCAACAATTGTGGTCCCTCCACTTCTCCCTCCTTCCCTCCCAGTCTCTCTCACCTCCTCCCGTATGTGCTCCACTTGTTCCTCCAGAAACTCATTTCGCTCACTCAGGGTTTTGTTTTTCTTCAGCAGGGACTGACCTATACGTGCTGCCAACTCCAAGTCCCGTTCTTTCTACAGAGAGAGAGAGAGAGAGAGAGAGAGAGACAATATTGTACTGAAAGTAATTAACGTAAAAGGCTTAGAGGGTTTACCTCTGAACACTTTTGAGCCT
>JBBPDB010000007.1:10397804-10434513 GCA_037974465.1 Brachypetersius altus | reverse complement strand
TTTTGTAAAGCTGCTTTGTGACAATGACCATTGTTAAAAGCGCTATATAAATAAAATTGAATTGAATTGAATAGTTTTTGCTCACCAAATTACCATGAATAATAACCAATTATGAACAGTGCATGTTGTATGTCTCTTTTCCATTTCCATTTACGGCATTTAGCAGATGCTTTTAAGTGAATTTCATTCCCTAACTACAGGGGACTGTCTCCCTTAGAGCAACTTGGGGTTAAGGTTCTTGCTCAGGAACCCAGTGGTGGTGTGCTGAAAGCAGGATTTGAACCCATGACCTTCTGGTCCAGAGGCAATTATCCTACCCACTAGGCCACCACCACCACACATATGTCTAAAAGATAATAATTCAGGATTTAGCCACAACACTCACTTTATAACTTACATAACGAGCTACATAGGGAGTAGAGAGCCATTTTAGATTCAGCCTGGGTTTAATGCTATTTTCTGAATAAATTAACTAAAACGCATTTGAAGCATGTAAGACATTTGTACTTTTTTAAAGCCTAACTCTAATAAAATCCCTCAGTTTGAGCAAATTCTTATTCATCAGTGAGCCCATCCAAATCAGATTTTGTAAGTTTTATCACTTACAAAAAAATTGTTTTGAAATACACGGGGCCCCCATATTAATAAATGCCCTAAAGTGTTGACAGCTGGAGCATACTGTGTGTGATGATGCTACTTCTCTATTTTTACCCCTCACAGCTTGGAATAACCCATATACCCTCTTACACCCACCTATGCACAACTAGAAGTCTGAAGGACTTACCTCTTCAAGCAAACGTGTAACAGCGTCTATGTCATTGTATGTCTTAGTCATCTGGCCCACTCTTTCAGCACACAGCACTGCAGGAGAATTACCAAAAACGGACATCAGTATGGATGAATTATTAATCTAATTCTCAAATTCAGAAAGACAGCTATTTTAAATATTTGTACAGTCCTTCATATAAAAATCCAGAAGGTTAATAAACATGGGAAAATGGTTTATGGCAAGACCTTTATGGCAAGTTCTATGGAGCACCACACGGTAGCAAAACAATAACTGCATAAAATAATTTTTTTAACTCGTACATTTGAAAGAGAAAAAATTTAAGATGGAACACCACAATAAAATGAATTTTTTTTTTTTATGTCCATTCACTAACTGACGTTTAATCAGTAACTGTCTTTCTTTAATAGCTGTATACTTGTTTTATGACTCATGCATATTTTGTTTTGTACTGAAAAGACCATCAGTACACTTATCACTGACATTATCATTTTAAAAATAAATAAATTACCAAAGACAATTGAATGAGAAAAACATTGTCAATGATATTGAAAAGCTGTGTGTACTTAATATTAGGTATGTTCACGCAGGCATATGCAGCACAGACGCATCAGCCAGTTCACTTGGTGTGCACACACACACACACACACACACACACACACACACACACACACACACACACACACTGTGCTATCAGAGTACCACCCACACCCTGCAGCTTCTATGACATAAGAGCTGCTTTAGTCTCTGATCAGGAAAAATAGCATTTATATGCTGGTACCTTGGAACTTAACACCACCTTCAAGGAGTGAAAGGGAGGGAACAAAAAAACAAAAAAAAAAAAACAATGGTGTGCTGCACCCTGGTATGTAAATATCCCAGCAGAGATAGAACTAGGCCTGGGCAGTGACTATATTTACCATTATTAAAGCCGAAATGTGACATGCTAAATTAAAATCAATTGTACTCAGTTTGATTTTTTTTTTTAAATATGGCACCAATCAACCAATTTAGATTGTTGTATTACATCCTCATTACCCAAATCCCTACTTTTACACACTTTAGAACTGGCACATTTGAGGCTATAAATAACTCCAGTAGATCTAATAATGGCTTATTTAGACAAACTACTACCTGTTAAAACCTCTCTGGGCCACCGATGTTAAGCATGCCATATTCACAGGGAAAACTGCTGTCCTGTCCCTTGGTGTAAGAAGGCTAGGCAATGAACACTAAAAGTTTGGATAACAGAACAGACACAAAGTTGAGACGTACAAATTTCACTATCAAGTAACTAGTTGCTTGTTTTGAGCATAAAATAGAAACTAAACTCTATTTTTCCGCACAGTTTCATTGTCTACAAAAAGGACCCACCCGGATTGTCTGTCTCGACTAACCATGACGTTTAATGATTGTCTACCATCTCTCATGCAACCCTGCATGACAACCCTGTCCCTCTCCCTGGAGAAATAAACACACACTTTCAGCTCTTCCATCCAACACAACAAGCAGCTCTGTATGTGTTTCTATGTCATAGAAATAACCAGATTTCTAAACTATAGAAACTTTAATCTTTAATCCTAAGAGCCAAGAGTCATTTCTGTATACACTATCAGAAAGGCAAGGTCCTTATCATAATTTTAACACTAAAGTGCTGATAAGTACCGGAAAACAGAACGCATGTAAATTAGCATCAGAATTTTAAATAATGGTCATAAACCTCTCATCTTTATTGGGCAGGTATGTACCAGGGCTCTCTGGGAGTGTGTACCATGTGAGGCAGTAAATGCAAAGCAGACATTTCCGTTTGCGTCACAACTGATGGGACAACAGACGGCCCGTTAAATATCTGACTGCCATGCAGTGACTAATCAGGCAGAGTCAGCAACACACAGCTCACACACATTCAAAAAAGCAAAACAGAGATTGTACAAACATTTTTTGGTGATTTAAAAGGCTTGAGACTGAACAAAAAAATAAAGTTTACTTATATAACAGATCCCAATTTCAGAAGTTTTGTGAAGATCAGAAGACCGTATCACTGGCATTTGCAAGAACCAAATCACGTACAATTCCAAAGTTGTGCCAAAACTTTGACTCAATAAGAAAACAGCTGATGAACAGCTGATGAACACAGTTCTCAGACACCCATCCAGCACACAAACACAGGTAGTGCTCTCACTGTTGACTATGAACTCCACTCTTTTGGGAGTGGTGCAGAGGACACAGCCACTTCAGTTGCCAGTGAAACTGAGATCAACCTCATTAATAGATAACAAGGGTCTTAACAGGACAGTACAATAGCAAACACACTGCAGCAACAACAGCTTTCAAACACAACCTCATCATGATTTGATTATATAATCACAGTATACAAATGACAAGGAACACAAAAGTTTTGATGTTTTAAAACACTCAATTTTTTGTCTCCAAAGAGTGCAAATATTTTATTGATTATTATTACATACAAATATTATTGATTCTAACGTTTTATAATGTTTTGAAATGCCACATGCAGATGAATGAATCATGAAGTATTTTTTTTACACTGTTTAGAAAATCCCTGCCTCAGGCGGAGATGCATGGTCTTTAGAGAACATCACAGGAGACATACACATACATGTAGTCCACAAAACCAAGTGCCTTCCAATCAGACCAGACTGCAGTTCTCACCATATACACATAATGACCACAATGCAAATTTGTGTTGTCAACAAAAATCCTCCTAAGGATCAGACTGAATATGATCAACATTGCATGGACAAACATGAGTATCCATGTTCAATAACAAAGCGCAGTATCTAATGACATATATGGACTAATCACGAAACGTCTAATGGGTCTGATCCCCTCAAATAGGCCTGATCACATCAAATCAAATAGGTGAGATCACATCAATTAGGTCTGATCACATCATATCAAATAGGCCTATAAAAAGGTCAATGAAAGTGTCTAGAATTTGGACACCATTATACACTTTAGCACTCTTTCACTGTATACCTCAGTGAGGTGAGGCTGGTAGGGAGACATGTGTCATCATGCTGCTATGCTAGAGATGGTATCAACTTCAAGTTCTGCTTCAATACATTTCTCCCACATGGTGCCAGTACACTTTGACCTTATTCAAACACAGTCTAAACATTAAGAAAACAGCACATGACTATGTTAAAAAAACACCATCATGTACACATACATTTATGTGGATTTAGTACTTTAGGTGACATTAAAAAAGTTCCAACATAATTCAAAGCTGACAAACAGGAGTCCTGCAGAATAAATATTTTACACCAGGGCTCCATTGTTCAGTAACTTGTTCAGCATAACCACAGGAGGTCAAACCTGCTGCAGTGGGAGTGTTTCAGATACCAAACTGTAAACACTAAAACAGAAGTTTAGATGGGGCATTGCACAACAGTCTGCTAGAGTCAAACATCACAATGTAACACACAGATTATCAGAGGAGGTGAAAAGTGTACCTTCTTCCAGTGTGTAAGGCTCCACATCATGTTCATCATCAGCATCAGCATAGCTGGAACTGGTGAAGCTAGATTGAGCTGAGCAATCGGGCAGTTCTGAAGAGGAGTCATACTCAAAGTTTTCCTCAGCTGAACTGTGGACAGGCAGGTCCATGGTCTTTATGGACTAGCGACACCAAAGCAGGAAGCTTTGCCTGATGTTCCATGCCATAGCTAAGCCTGTCACACTCGTCCATATGGGTGTCTCAAACTAACAAACTTCATCCAAGGCAACATACTCAAATAAAAGGCACACACACAGCACTGCCCAGTGAGCACACCTGCCAACAGTCCTGCCACTACCATTTACCTAACTACAAACTGTAGGGGACTAGTGCATACAATCATCCAATGATTTTAATAAGATCTTAGTTTTAGCATGTGACTAAGACTGAATGGTGAAATAAATTACAATTTTTGTACTGAACAACTGCAATGTTAAATGTCCTGTTTTGGTAAAAGAGAAGCATTAGTTATGAAACTGAGAGCCAGCACCCCTCTTTTTTAAAAGCAGAATGGTTTCTTCCTTTAAGCACTATGGCAACCTCTTGAGGCACAGTTGTGTTTGGATACACCTGTTCAGTAGGTGTGGCCATCTGATAGCCTGTGTCCCTATAGCCATTCAAAATGCAAACACCACTGGATTTCTTGCTGGCGCTCTCAAAAGGACTTGCCATTATTCCAAACAGATAAACAGCTACTGCAGCTAATAATAGCTTTTCACAAGTCCATTACAAGTCCACAAGTAAACACAATTGACCAACCACAGTGCAATTAATATTCATTAAGGCAAATCCAAAACATTCAACTGGTTAATGAAAACACTTGGGGTTTTTTTTTTGCCAGTTTTGGTCCATTTACCCAAAAAGTTTTGTCAGTTCAAATCAACCATCACAAGGTATTGTGAAGGGATATATCCTAATGTCTGTAGAAGCTGTAGAGACTGAGGAATAAGGAATTCTCACCCCTACTATCCCAATTTTGAATGGAGCCCCCCAGCTAATTCAGGGGATTAATAGAGTATAGTCAAACACACAGCAGATGTAATGTTGATGTTTCCAAACGTTGACATTTAAAATGTTCCTAACTTCTTTTCTTCTTGGACTTACGTTATCTGGTTCAAACAATCCTGCTTGTCCTTCAGATGGGTCCTATTTACTTATGTTTCTTGTATAGAAACCATGGGGAAAAACTAACTAACTAACCACAGTGTGCACTTGGGATCATGCCAAAGGGGAGTCAAAATACAAAAATAGACTTAACAGAAGTTAGCAAATCTCCAATGGAGTAAAAGCAACAAAGATTTCTCCTGAACTTCAAACCACATAGAACATGGGGAAAGCTACAAGAGCTATTTAGTGTCACCAGAAGAGTTTATTGTCTTCTATTTTTTGTGTGAAATGTTAGTGCCAGTAGTTGCCAAAGGGTCACATTACTTCCCTACATGGCAAGCTTTTACTCACTCTCTTCCAAAAAAAATCCAAACTGCTCACTCTCAAACCACTATGTATGCTGCACTGAGCTTGTTCTGCAAAGCCTATTAGTAAGCATTCAATGGCCTCACATTCCTATGGAGACACAATGGCAGACACACAGCCGTATGCTCCCACCCAGAAATGCCACAACACTGAATGACAGTGGCTCTGTTCCTCCTCTCCAAACCCCCTTCCACACCACCCTCCTCCATAAACCCAACCCACCCCCCAAACACCCCTCCTCAAAGCACACACACACAGGGAGAGTGGTGGGAGAGAGACGGAGGGCTGCAGGGACAAAAAAGAAAGTGGTGCGAGTGAGACAGGGTGGGTGGTATAGGGGGTGTGTATATAAATGTGAGAAAGTCTGTGTGTGTAGGCTGGTGAATGCCCCTCTCCCCTTTCTGAGGTGATCAATATGCTGAGCAGCACTCTGCAGTAAATCAAGGGCAAAGAGAGCCCCAAATGCACTGCAGATCAAAAACAGCTCCCCAATGTGGGTCAGCGCCTCTGTACGGTACCACACTGATGAATGAACAGGACTGTACCACATCACACACACAAAGTCACATGGCTCAAGGGCCGCTTGGATAATTACAACTGCAATGAAACTTGCCTCACATGTTCCAACTAAAATAAAAATAAACATAATATTTTTTTAGCATTATTGACTATTAAGTGAAGTCTATAAGTACTGGAGTTCGTACATGTATTTACTTTGTTTGTGAACACATTTTGGAACAAACTTCAAAACAAATGGATGATGAAATGGCCGTTTTTTAAGAATAATGGCTTTCCATTAACCACAAACTATTCAAACTGGATACATGAGTTAAGCTTAGTAAGTTATTTTGGGTTCACCTCATCTTAAAATGAGTGGAAGGTTCTTCACATTCGGCCTCATTTTGAATGGCCGGTATTGGCTGCACTCAGTGCACCAGCAAACTTGCATCAGCCAGCCCTTTTAGGGGGGAAACGGGTGGCTTCTTGTACAAGAATATTCCTTTTAAATAAGCATCAGTTATCAAAATGTGGAAAAACAGGCTGTTCTCATTATTCAAATGTCATCTTTTTACCAAGCTAATGCTAATGTGATTCATGTGGCTTCAGCAAATGCATAGCAATACAATTAAATATAGATTAAAAAAAGCTACTGTTGCTTCATTTTTTTTCTCTCTAGATAATTAGTCATGAAATTACAGTAGCCTTATATAACAAAAAACAGCAATAAAAAACAGCGTAAGGGACAAAATGTACTTTGACTCACAGCTAATAGAAGAATATATAAAAAAAAAAAAACAGATGAGGGCGAATTTAAACTAATTGTACTGCTGGTAAGTCTTCGCAATTTAAAACACAAGACAAAAAACTGAATTAGAAACGTAACAATGACCCTGCATGAGTTGTCACATTTTTATGGAGCTGTAAGTGGGGTGTTGCATAAGAAGCTAATCAAAGTACAGCAGTCTACTGAAAGGAGCCATGTTGCCACAATGTGTTATCAGTGAGTAACCACCCTTAGTCATAAATCAGACTCCAGCACTAGTGATATGAAAGCTGCTGTCATTTAAACTGCATGAGCTCAACAGCAATATACGAGCTGGAGAACATCAATAATCAGCTGTTAGTAGAGAACTTCTAGGTTTAACATGAGCAAGAACCATTGGCCTTAAAATTACTGTTAAACAGACTTTTGTATATAACGAGGAAATATTTCGCATGAACACTGATTTTAATATCAAAATGCTGTTAATTGTCCTACAATTTACTAGGCTGATTTTTCCTGAGCTTATTCAACAGCAAGCTTTCTATAGGAAACCCAGAGACATTTTGCATAAACTGCTCATTTGCATTGCTACTCTTCTCTTTTGCCAAGGCACCTGATGAACCCTGCTAAGACTTCACCGTGGTTACAGTCAACATTACCAGATCAGTGCAGCAAAGACATTTAATTTAGCTGAGAAAGCACTGCAGACTTACAATTAAAATAATGCTGAGTGAAAACACTGAATAGGCTGCACTGTGTCTGATGCAATACAAGGCTATGAGACAAAGTTTATTACCTTCTGTAGCTCTTGCATCCTCTTGTAACTGTTTACCACGTCATTAATTTTATGCTCTCTCGAAACTTAGATTTATCACTAGTATATTACAAACAGATACATTCTCTCTTGCATTCATCCATCAGTTATCATCCATTTTCTTGCATCTCACACACCTCAAACAAAAATGCACCCCTTAATTGCTCTGGAAACATATTCATCTCTTAACTGGACTAGAACCACTGTATGATACATAACAGAATACTGAACGTAAGCTAAAGATTTAGCAGGTCAGGTGAGAAAACTAAATATAGAAATGTGATGAAATTCCTCACATGATTGCGACACTATATAGACAAAAATAGCTAAAAACAGGCAAGTATGATGACCCCTCTGATCTTACCATCAGCGCATTCTTCATAATACCAGTCCAGCTCATAGTAGTCAGCCTCCACAAATCTCTGCATACTCAGTCTCCTTCAGCCGTGAGTCGCAGCTTGTGCTGTCCACTGGCCGAGGTCACAAATGCATGCGCATCCTCATACACACCCACCCAGCAGCCCATTCTCTCCGCCGGGAGTCAGCCAAGTCACAGTGGACAGCTGAAGCTATGAGGAGCATCCCATCCACAGTGGGATGGAGAGAGATGGGGAGGGGGGGCGGCTTGAAATTTGAGGGTGCTGCTGAGAATCAGCAGTGTTGCGCAGGAAGGCTTCTCACACAGCACTGCTGTAGTCAAGGTTGTATCAGACACACCGGGGGTCTGTGACTTCCTACATAAGCAACCAATTGAACTGCGTTACATCAGGGGTGAGCTCCTCCTTTCAACAGCCGTCATGAGTAAAAACCCTGCCTCATCCTTTCTCTCCCTCCCACTTCCCAACTCTGCCTATTTCTACAGCACTTCCTTCTAGAGGGGTTGCCATAGCAACTAGCTCCAACTCTAGGCTGAGCCTGGTGATGGCATGTGCTTGCATGTGCTGTTGCTTAACTTGCCTCAGCTGTCCTGCTGTCTGCACTCTCACCCTCTCTCGCTCTTTTATTCGGAGCACCCTATTAGACTCCAGGTCATCCAGGCTTGTGTGGTGATAACTGATCAAATAGTGCTGCATGATTGGAATCTATGGAGCTGGTCTGTGTGTGAACAATGGCTGGGGGTTCTGAGCTGTCAGCCAGCCTAAAGAAGAGCAGCTGACTATTTCGAATCCTCACTGCCAACTACTTCTATTCCTCCCCTGGCTAGAAGTAGGACACAAGGGAGGAACAATGGCCTCAGATCAGCCATGGGAACCAAACAGGGTTCTTGATGTGCTGCTTCTAGATTAGCCATTTGTCCTGCATGCATGAGTGTGAAAGAAAGTCCTAATGGAATTTTGGAGGTCCAAAAAAATGTAGAGAAGATAATATATATATATATATATATATATATATATATACACACTAATTCAAGCCACTTAATCCACAAATCTAATTAACTTTTGCCACAAGGCCATCATAAAATCCCTCTCCACTGAATCACAAGACATCTGTTGCTGCGCTCAGCTCTGATGCAATTTTCCTGAGCCAGGAGGGGCTGAGGAGATGTCTCGCCTCCTGCCACCTCACCAGCTAATCTGCTTTTGGCTTGGACTGATGACATCATGGAGGTTGGGCAATGGCTTTCGAAACATGGGGGAGATGATGCCCTTGGTTATATTTTATTCTGCAGCCCTGTTGCAACATTAGATTTACAAAACCAATCAACAAAAAACTGTGAACTCATTACTCAGTAAATGTATTTTGATTAATACACAAATAATGTAGATGTGTGGTAAACGTTCACATTCTGAGACATTTGTCTCAGTCTCACACAATGAAAATCAATAAGTGGTTCATTCTGTTCTGCAGGGCTCTTACTATTTTAGGCTGAAATGTGAAAATCAATCCAGAATAAAGAGAGGAAGGAAGGGAAGTTGCGTGTGTCTGTGTTAGGTACACCTAAACAACATCCGTCAAACAAAAAATCAAAAGTAAGGAAGGGATGGAGATATCAGTGTTTTAAAGCATGCAGAAATGAGTGTCCATGAAACAGAGGCCCTCTTCCTACAGTGAAAGCAAACATTGGTCATTCACTGAGAGAGTAATGGTCATTTTAATATATGAATTGCATAACTGGATTAAACTGAGTAATCAAGATAACCAGGAGTTAATCATTCAATTTCCAATGAAGGTATATAAACCAACAAAATCTTTCAGGGGACACACAATCTTTCAGCAGATTTAACAAAATCTTTTTTGATAGAATTAAAAACTCTATTCCACACAAAGATGTTTCTAAAAGGACAGGTCAGACAGGTCATGGCATGAGGAAACAAGGCAGAACTGATCTACCTCGTTACTGCTCTGAGTGAACAGTGACAGGAAGGGCTGCTTGGTATCCTGTCTCAGTGGGAGTGCTGCACCCACTGAGCTCAGCTGTCACTGAGTCTAGACATACTGAGCCACTCAACCTAAAGAGCTGACTACAAATGTTGCTTTACTCTGCTTGGGACATGCTACATTTCACAAGACTTTTCGCTGTTCAGAACGTAGGAAATCTGTAAAATCTGTGAAAGACTTACGGAAATACTTGAGGGTCTCCTCGATCTGCTCGGTGGTCAGGTCGAGGTTCGTGTCGGGGGAGATGAGGGGTGTGTGTAGCCAGTCGTCGTGGTCATAGCCATATATAGTGTCTGCCCTCAGCTGATAGTGAGGCAGCTGCTCCTCCAGCAAACTGATGATTTCCACCTCTGGAAGATCAGTGCTGTTACACACATCTGACACACAGGACAGAACAGAATCAAGAGGAGTGTTAGACATTCCAAAGTCAAGAGAATCATAAAGCATCTTACACTGACAAGAGAGTTTTGATGTTGAAACAAAAGAGTGTTATCATTACAAAAAAAAAGACAATATAACAGTTTTTACATGGCTATCGTCAGTGTTGTCAGAACACAGAAGAACTGCGCACATCTTTAATGAGAGCAGAATAGACCCTGTTTAAATAGCTGTTCCGACAGTAAATTAAACAAATTACCATGTTCACCCTTTTAATAGAACTTTTCATACGTGCTGATATCAGTGCACTGTGTCTGTTTTGTGGCCGTCATTGTTGACTATATTAGTACTTTGACAATTAATAATTACATACAAGCAGTTGATAACAGCAAACATGTTATTCAACTTAATACTTGAAAATTTGCAATTACAAACATAGGTGCATAGGTAAAGGATTTGATTTCCTCTTTCTAATTTATAATTACTTTCACTCTGAAACTCCTGCAGCTCCCCCTTGTGGAGAACAAAACACAGCTTTATATTAACCTATGCAGACCATATTTATCATTCAAATCACAAAGTACTTACAGTCCTATTTTGAGCCAACCCCAAAACCCAAATAGTTTCAAAGGATGTTTTCAAAAGTACTTATAATTACATAAAAATGCTCATACTTTTGCTGCAGTTCAAAATATATCCAGCAGACAGCATCATTGTCTTAATAAGTTCTCTTCCTTGCTGTATTTGACTATTAAAGGATAGATTGTAGTCTTTCATTCAAATAAATTCAAAAATGAGCCACTTAGACGGGCAGAGTAAAATGTTAACAAATGAGCCCATATCTTTTTATTCACACAGATCAGGATTTTAGTAATCACCACCAGCAATCAGTGCTCCCCTCCTAATGCACCTCTAGAACAGGTTTGAGGTGCTGAGCTTACGGTTTTAGTGGATTGAAAGGCCTTCGTGGATTAAATATGTTGTCGTTTAGTTTATAACTGTTGCGGATTAAGAAAAAAAGACATTTCTGAATATTACATATATACTGGAATACCAGCTTATTGAGTTTTGAAATTATTCAGGGGCTGATCTCATGGACACCTTGCAAACAAACATGAAAAACGGACGTTGATGTAAATACAAGGTACATCAACATCTGTTAAAGCAGTGGTCCCCAAACCCCGGTCCGTGGACCGGTCATGTGGTACCGGTCCGTGGGCTGCTACATATCCCGTTACCGTGTTATGTTGTTGGCTCATTGTTATGAAAATGCTGTTAATAAAGCTGTGAGTACACATTGGACTGGATATTTTAAAGATACCCCATTATTATATTTTTAAAATATCCCCAATTTTATGCGTATCATTTATTTGTATAATATACGTATATTTATCTGCCACTCCTTAAAGGCCGGGGCGTGAAAATAGTTTCTGATATTAAGCCGGTCCGTGACCAAATAAAGGTTGGGGACCACTGTGTTAAAGTTCACACCTGCATCCACAAGTTAATAAAGAAAAGTAAATTCTCTCTTACATAAACATCACTATATCATTCTATATTGATGCATAGCTTAGAGGAAATGTTCCTATGTCTATTAGGACTATCTCATGTGAACATTTTTATTTCTTGGTTGTCATCTCCAGGAATGGAGATTATTACCCTTTCAATTTTCAATTATTACCCTTAAGATTTAATATTCAGTAACAGCTGTAAATTATTCAGTAACTACTAGTGAGGAATGTAAGGCCCCAGTTCCCCATAGTGTAATAGGTTGAGACATTCACAGCTACAACACTGAGATAACAAAATAAGCTTTAAAAGTCAGGTTGACTATATGTGAGACTGGCGACCTCTAGTGGGCTTGTGGAAAGATACATTGTCTCCTCACTAACCAGAACGAGGACCAGAAGGCGTTTCTACACTGCCATCAACATTTACCCGCTCTTACCAGATTTTTAAAAATCAGTATGTTTAGGAGAGTATTACGATACAACAAAAATTGTGGTTTAAGGTTAAACCTCGCTGTCCCTTGCTGTTGTGGATGTACTGCCATGACTAATACTCAAGCTCACAACTTAACATCTTACATAACCTCACTGCTGAAACCTCCAAACAAACACCTACAAAAACATTCCTATCACAGTCCATTCCTGCTTCAGACAGCCTGGTTCTTGTTCTTCTGTAACCTCCCCTTGGTAAACAACTGCACCCGTCCTTAATGACAAGCACCATTTAGCCGTCCTGTTCCAGCAGAACTCTCTTTCACCAGAAAGACAAAATGTTTCACATGTACAAGCACGCTGTTGAGTTTCTCTCTTTAAAACACACACACACACACACACACACACACACACACACACACACACACACACACACACGCACACACAAAAAGAGCCAACACAGGCCTAATGCTACAGAAAACAGCCATTACTGATAAACAGACCAGAATGAAACAGAGAAACAGTGGAAGAAACTACATCCCCACAAATAGGACCGTGTTTGTAATGAAACAAACATTTTGTGTTGTTAAAGTACCAATATGCTTAGAAAAAGCATATCGTTTATCATAAATATATGCATTACGATGATAAAAACGGTACACAACAAAACTGAACCCACATTATGAAAACAAAGAACATTAAGTCTTCTTTCAATTTTTTTACTAGTTTTCTCCCCAAAAGCCTCCATAATAACCAGTATAAAAGCCACACCATGACAAGACTTATGTCATCTGGTGTGTCTCTTGACCACCAGTCCCTCTGTGGACAGAATGTTTCTGTATTGTGGGCTTTATCTTATGTAACGGTTTATACTTTAGTAAAGATAATTCATAGTGGGAAAATCAACTAGTGATGCACTAACAACTGAATGCATTTGCCTAGAAACAACAAATCTATAAGCACCACTTCACTAGACTGCAAATAATGATGAACCTGCAAATACACAGCTGTAAAGCTCTGAGCAAGTTGCTGAACAGGCCTGACAAGACCACCCACTGTACTGTGGTCAGAGGTCTCTCTGAGGCATGTTCTCTGCTATGTAATTTTAAAACAACACGCCATATCTAAACCTCTAGTACAGTCACTGTACAAAGACATCAGAATATATATGTATTATCCCTCAATATCTCCCTGATTTCCACCTGCCATCAGAATCTCCCCTACAGCACCTGATCTGAGAGAGCCAGGTTGGGCAGGAGATCCAGTGACCATGACTTTTCAAACTGCACTTCATATCATAACCAGTACAGACATGAAAGGCAGTGCAGACCAAATAAAGACTCAACATTACAGCCTTTAACAGTAAATCAACAGGGACGTGTAAAGACTGGAAAATGATTACATTTCCCTAAAGGAAATCATTCAGGAATGATCAGAAGTTTACCAGCAGCATTTAAGATTGTGTATTTAATAATAATAATTTGGGCAATAATTATAATTTCTGCGTTATACTGCATTACATTTACTTTATAACAACTGATGAAATACAGAGATGTTCAAAAAACAATTCGATTTATTACTGATGATAATCACAATAAACAACTCTTCTGTCAAGCAGTAGTTTGTTGCCAAAGAACATTTAATCTGTGAAACCCAATTTTAAAGAGCCCATCAAGGACTTTCTTCAAACAAAACTTGATGCCATATGTATATATTGCTAACGTTTCAAAATGTACTGTTCACTGCATGCTCTAAACAGTCCAATTAGGAACTAAAATGTAAAAAGGCCTGTTCTGAAATCACTGTTTTGTGATATCACAAAAAAGCAATGCATTTCTGTATATATGCTTGTTGAGAATGCAGAAGCTGTGTAACAAGCACGGCTGTTTTCTAAAGAAAGAAAGGTTAGAAAATAGTCTTGTAAAAATGCATTAGAACATACATAAAAACAAATG
Source organism: Brachypetersius altus (assembly GCA_037974465.1). NCBI lineage: Eukaryota > Metazoa > Chordata > Actinopteri > Characiformes > Alestidae > Brachypetersius > Brachypetersius altus. The sequence goes on along the minus strand of JBBPDB010000007.1, from coordinate 10,420,003 downwards.
TTACCTAAAATGAACCTAAAGGGGGGCACATATATTTGTGCCCTTTAATAACTTTAAGTAGCACATTAAATAGGTTTATTGCCATTTCAGTCTTATACACAGTACACAGCGAAATGAAAGTTCTTCCACGATCATGGTGCAAAACAAGAACAAATACAGAAACAACCCAAGACTGCATAAACACAGACAGGACAAAATCCAATGTGCAAAGAGAAGTACAGAATTCAATAGACGTGTGTGGTTGTGTGTGTATTTTGAGTATTTTCCAATGGCTCTGAATTAAGGATGTACATACGATTCGATATTCACCAGTAATTAAATTATTCTTCGAAGAATGCATGCACAGGCAAACAGAGACCTATTCACACATTTCAGTTTTACCTAGCAGAGTTTGCAGTGGACCTTGTTTATTAGGGAGTACCACACATAACTCTTTGATGGCTGTAGGACAGTTTATCTGTCACCAATGAAAGAAACATGTTTGGTGCTGTGAGATTAGATGCTATTTTACAAACACACAGAGCCCAAATGTCTCTAGGTGCAGTAGATATTAAAAAGTCATGACCCATCTCTACTTTAAATGTGGTTTGACAAATTAGATTTTAACCCAGAACATAATCCAAAGTTTAGAATGAACAAAGCCAGTGTGTAGAACATCAAACATATTGACCTCCACAAGCTTAATCTATAACTCTCTTACTTTAGCTGTGAAAGATCCTTCTAAATTTAGTCTCCTTTTGTCACTTGGCCGTGTCCATGTTGAATGAAGGTTACTGAGTGCCCTGGAGAGAGGGCAAGAGTAGCTAGTGTATGCGAATGTGCCGGCTGACCTGTGATTATTTTGGGGCTGTGTTTTTATGCGCCTGTACAACAGTGCACCAGGCCAAAGCTCACCGTCCTTCCAGTCCCCTCGACCTCTTCAACATGGCATCCCAAACCAGACGTCTCCTCTAAACTCAGCACTTTCACGCAACTCTAAGCAGCTGAACAGCAGCTGGGTGGAAAGTCTGATAAGAAACAGCTGCTCTGCCACCATGGAGCACTGACACACTTTGTTTTAAAACAATGCTGCACTTCCCAAGAAACACAAGAAACAAAATCTAGGCAGACATGAACTGAAACTGATCGCTGCACAAGGTATCAGTGCATAGGTATTCGGTATTTATGTGTTTTTCTATCGATTTAAAGGGAAAACAAATGTTAGCCAACACTCCAGGGTACAGAACAGGGAACAGAAACAAAGCATTTCTCTAGCCAGAAACAAAATCAATACCAGCAAACATGTTTAGATAAGCAGAACTGCTTTTCTTTTTCTTGTTTTACCGAAACCTATAGAAGGTTTGTTTCAAGTTCAAATGAAGCAAAAACAACACAGAAAGTAGACCAAACTGCAAAACTTTATGAGGCGCTCAAACTGCTCGCCTTGAGAAGTAATGAAGAGGGTCAGCTAGTACAACGACCACACTGGACAAAAAGTCACTCTTCAGTCTCAAAGTCTAAAGCGTCCTGATCGGAGTACTTACTCATGGTTCTGCGGCCACAGGCTCGGTCTTCTCTCAACTAACTTACATTTTCCTCTCCTTCAAGGAAGGGCAGGGTCAAGAGAACACGTTTGGGAGGGAGAGAGAGACAAACTGAGAGGTTGGAGGGAGTGAAAGAGGGAGAGAGAGAGTGGGAGGGAGTGAGTGGAGTGAACGCCCAGCCATGTCTGGCATGCTGATGACACCAGTCACATGCCCCTTCACTAAACATAGACTGGATTACTCCACAGCCACTGGCCTCCTGCACTCATTGTCCTTTTTGTACTGAACTGTGGACCCGTCAGAGGTCTCTGCACACAGTGGACCATTATGACAGGAGTTTAGAGGGAGTGTTTTGACTGAAACAGGAAGTCAGAAAGACCCTGGTATATATATATATATATATGAAAGAGGGAGGGAGGGAGGGAGGGAGAGAGAGAATAGTTTCTCAGATAGCAGTCACCTTGAGAGTTTAACCTAAAAACACATTTAAATATTTAAATACATTTGAGCCTGACAAAGGGAAAAGGGAAGAGGGAAAGAGAAGGGAAGAGAGGAGAGTGGAGAGAGAGCAAGAGAGTGAGAATGAGAAGAGCCACCAGTTTGTATATGGTTATACTGACAACTTGCATGGTGGCATCACCTTCTTACCATTATGTGTTGACAAAACACATACCAGTGTTTTCTCAACTAAGCAGTCTTAGTCTGTGACAATGTTATTTTCTTGTAATTACGCTTCTCTGAACAATGAAGACCTTCTCATATGAATAAGACAGATAAAAACCAATTACAATAAACCCAAAAACAGAGCAACAAGTAGCTGGCTGGATTTCAGACCATCAAGTCAAATTTTATACATTTATTCATACCAACTGTTTAATGTTCTGTTGTTGGCTGAAATTATCTATGCAAATACTGAATTTAAAAAATTTCCTTTAATAAATACAGCACTGTTGTTTTACTTGTGCAGTTACATGCTGTATGTTTTACCTTTTACATCCACAACCTAAGATCCATCCAGCACAACACACAGACCAGCAGCTGTTTTTTTTAACCATTAATTGCTAATATATGGCTTAAAAAGGCATATTGGAATGGCTGATGTTAGTCTCGCGTGGTTAGACATGATCTCGGCAAGACCAGGTTCACGTCACATATGTAAACATGCATTTCCTCACGTCAGCAGACAGTGTAACCAGATGCATGAGCAGTGTGCATAAAGAGCTGGTCAGATGGAAGATATACAAGATGGGTTCAGTAATGAAATGTGATACCATCTGAACCATGACAGGCTATAGACCACTTCTATCATTACCACAGAGCACAGACATGAGCAGCAGCGGTAAAAGAGTTCAAAAGAAATTATCAAAAGGCCTCTGGGTCACAACAATCTGAATTCACCTTTAAATCTGCTGAGACTTCACAATCACTAGTAACTTATCCACATGTTACCAGGATTTAGAACTGCCTGGACATATACTATCTCACTTCCAAGCCTTCCATTCTGGGCATGGAGTACATGCTCAAATACAAGTCATTCTTTCCTATCTATCAAATAATTGCTTATGGTAGGTGAGGAGGAACTGGCTATGGGAATTAGGGCAAAAATACTATTTGGCAAAAATACTATATTTTCAAGAAACTTCTTTCATGCTACACCATGTTATGTCAGTTTTCCGATATCTGATAATTATACTGGATCCAGGCATTAAAAATCTTTGGACGACCAAAATCTATAACAAGCGTAACCAGAAACAAACGAAGCATTAGAAGGTATAAAATGTCAAACTGTGTTCATTTCATTCAGGTCCTGTGAAGCGTTGGAGCGCCACTCTCTCTGCACTCTGTTATAGCTCAGTGAAGTCAGATTTGGCAGGCATCCACCAGTCTGGCAGACCACACAGCCCTTCTCCATCACCATGGTAATGCCGGTTAAACACAGGCTCTGCCCTGGAAACACTGAACAGACCTTCTCCTTCAAGTGAATCAGAATGAGACAACTGTGGAAGCAACCGCTGCAGATGAAAAAGATCCAGGCTCCAACAAGACGAGTGCTGATGCAGTAATTCAACTTCACACCCACATCCTCATAGCCAAGAACAATGAGCAGTACCAATACAAAGCCTTATTATCCACCAGACAAGCGAGAAACAAGTGAGCACATTCAGAGCACGAAGAAGAGCCTTGTGTATTCAGACACATCATATACTTACATAGGTATCATTGACAGTACAGTGGACTAACTGCTATGAAGGTGACATATTGTAACATTATCACTGTGATAAAAAAGCCCATAACTCTGAGCAACAGCGGAGGAGAAACTGGGTCAAAAAGCTCATGTCACTAACCAGAAGTCAAAACGAACCGTCACCAATAAACACTATGGAAATGATATCATGCTAATTGCTAGCTCCTAGCTTAATGAATTAAACATGTCAGCATGCTGGGTAAAGCTACTTGTTTGAAAGAAAGAACCTATACTGAAACGACATTCTGCAAGTCCTTTCAAGCAATGTTGCACGCAGCCGCACTGGACACTGAAAAATTAAACTTTACATTTACATTTGCTATACGCTGTAAATATAAATGATAAATGATAAGACAGTATTAATGGAAAAAGCACCATGTAATTTCCTTAAAATCCACAAGATGGCAGGATTCTCAAGCAGTCTGACTTTGACTTTGATGTAGGCTTTATGGCCAGAACCATCAAGACACTTTTACTAATTAGTGACTTCAGCTCCAACACTTGACTAACGTGGCAAAAAAATGGCAAGGTTGGTTTCTAGAACTGGAATTAAGAAGCATTACCACAATAACATGAAACAAATTCAGGTTTCCACTACAGTGGCACTGCTTCTTATTACTGAATTCAACTACGGTACTTTAAAAGGTGTCCCTATTGCTGACAAGTTTTTAATCTTGCACAAAAATGAGTCCATTTTGGGTTCTGTGGCTCTGGTGAGCTGGTGTTAGTATTACAGTTTGGTTATTTTCTTGCTAAAATTGCTGATCTATCCTGGCAATTGACCTTCCAGGAGAACAACTAAAGAACTGTGATCAAGGTCATCATACCCTCGTCAAGTGTCAGCTATAGCAGCATACTGCTCCTCAGCACTGGGCTGTGGAAAAGTGGAACTGTGTACCATGGAGTGGTGGAGCTCAATCCAGCCCCACTGAGGTGAGTAGAAGTGGGGTTTGTGACCCAGAACATGTGATCCTACATCAGCACGTGACTTCACTACTGGTTTCTTTTAAAAAGCTCATGCCTTACAGTCTGAAGTGTTACATCACTATTTAAATACATTTCCAATGAATTTTTTAAAAACTTTATACCAGGTCATAGGAAAGTTCTCTAGTGTATGTTAGTAGAGGAAAATCCAGGTAAAAAAGATTCAGCAAATCCGAAGGTAAAACTGGTCAGTGGTAAATAAATAAATGTCTTTCTTCCTTTGTGTGTGGAGGCAACAACCAATCATTATTTAGCTATTTACAATGAGACATCTTCATAAAGCTGCACTGTTACGCTGAAAGGTCTGATGCATTGGGACCTTGACCATGGACAGGTTTTTAAGCGTTCATATTAGGATCACAATGCGAAATTAAAGAAACAGATACTTGATTATAAATGTAGTTGGCAATGAATTGTACACACTGTGCAAAGTCATGCTGTTGATACATCATTTAAAGAAAAAAGAAAAACAAACAAACATGGAGGGCAAGAGAAACAGTTACAGTAGAAACTATCTCCCTCCATAGTGGCCTGTTGGTAAAACTTATTGATGTAGCAAAGTCTGCTAACAGTTTGTGTATTGTTTTTCTTTTTTTCCCCCCGCAGACCAGTTCTGTTCAAGCAATGTAAAAAAATCTGATGCTTGTGTTCTTTATAAGAGAACATCTTTTTGCACATGTTTTATAACATATATTCAGGTCTGAAGAAACAACAGATTCTTCGATCACCAAAATAGCTGGTAGTTGCAGGCGTAGCTCATATGTTACAGTATAGGATGTTATGTGTGCAAACCACATGAAGCAGGTCAGGTGAAAATGAACTGAACAGATGGAAGCACATGTAAGACTGACATTTCTATGATGCAAAGGAGTTTAAAAAGGTGCAGTATGAAAGTGTAAAGACAGCAGATTTTTCATTGCATTAGCTTTGTACTAGCATGTCTGACTAGCAACCAGGAGGCAAAATCAACCCTCTTTTTCTCATGTTCCTCAAACCATTCTTAAACAAGTGGCAGGGTGCATTATCCTGCTGAGAGAGGCCACTGCCATTAGGAATACCTTTGCCATTAAGGTGTACTTGGTCGGCAACAAGGTTTGGTAGGTGGTACAAAGCAAAGTAACATCCACAAGAATATAGGACCCAAGACTTCCCAGCAGAACACTCCCCAGAGTACCACACTGCCTCTATTCACACACACTTAGTCGTCCACATGGTACAAAAGAAAACATGATTCATTAGACAAGGCCACTTTCTTCCATAGTGCATAGTGGTGTGCAGAGGTCAGCATGGGTACCCTGACCAGTCTGTGGCTACTCAGCCCAGTAGAACTGTGTGCTCCGACATCTTTTCATCATAGCCACTAGGAAGTTCTTCAGCAATTTGTGTTACAGTATCTCTTCGGCAAGATCTGACACAGATATTGTAAGTGGAAAAAAAACCAAACAAAACAAAATGTAAAAAGATACGGTCCAGATGACAGATAAAGTCACATTTGGGAATTCTTCCATTTCTTTCCGTTCCTCTCTCCCTTTGGGGACCTCTTCAACAAAGGAAGTGACCCACAACAAATAACCCCATGCTTGTATTCTCCTCCCAGCTCACACACAGTTCCAGAACACAGTTATACAACCAAAGCACCCCAAGAGAGAAGCAGGGAAAGCTCGCAGAGAGGCTCACACTCAAATGCAAACAGATCAGAGAAAAGTAAATTATTGTGCCAAAATATTTACTTCACCTCATTGAGGTGTGAGGCTATTATCTTAAAGATATCTGTTACCCTAAACAGACTGAAAATAAAACACACAGAACCAGTACAGCATTACCAAGACAAGAGTTTCAACACACTACCACACAGGAATATTCAGGACATTTTGCTGCTTGCAAGACATCATTTTCACTGTGGAAAAAGATGATTAAGCTTTCTCAAGAATACTGTGGTGATCTACGTTTGCTCAATTACAGCCTAAATGTCTTCCCAAACAAATGATTTGGGAACAAATGAAATGAAACAGATTCTCACAGTAGTCAGCCTATTGGGCATCAGCGTTACAGTCAACCTATTCAAGTTATATCTATTGTTGCTAATAGAGACAGCAAATGAACTGCTGTGAATCAAATAGACCAGAGCCCACTGTGCCCTGTGTGTACATTCACAGACACAGGCCTAAAACACACTGTATTACTCACTGTGAGGATGATGTTAAAAATAACCTTTCAGTGATTCACAGGACAGTGTTAAAGCCCTGCCACACAGAAAACCCCCCAGAGGAACCGCATCGTTGCTGTCTCTCTCTCAGCCTGGCATACCTGTGCTGTTCTTTCCAGAGGTAAGTAGAGCAGCTTAACCCCATACCAAGAATTTAAGGACACTTAGGAAAATAAAATTCCATCAAATTCTAACCAAGTATTTGTAACATGTACCACCTTTCACATTCTTAACTCTCTATTGCATGAACTTTGATTTTAAGAGGAATAAAATATTTCACCCTAGTATTTGGGAGCTTGAGGGTCCTTGATAATGTATCAATCATAAAATGTGTCCCACCCAAGCCACCCTACCAGATTTTAGTTTGTGGCCTCAGGGCAACAAGACGCTACAAGGGTATCAAAATGCCAAGCTATTTTATATTGAATGAAGAACAAACAAGCACAAAATACATTAGAAGTTTTATTTCAACAAATATCAGTTACAATTGTTTTATCAATCAGAAGAAAGGTCAAACCTCCACCCACCTCAAATTTTACTGGTCCCAGACTAATCATCAGACTTTTAATGTGATTTTTTGTTTTAAATGGGGCAGTGGATGGGCCAAAATAATAGTTTGTTGCCTGAAGGCAAAGCCATGCTATAGAGGGTTATCTAACAATCTTAAATAAAGTACATCAACAAACACCCAAAAATGAGTCTTCTATAGCTAATAAAAAAATCAATCAATAAACAATAAAGAAACAAATGGAATAAAATACGTTCTACAAAAAAGATGTGCTGAAAGTATAGTTTTGATCACTGAATGAAATATTCAAGTAGGTGATTATCATCATTTTAACCCAACACACACACTACACAGTGAAAGCAAACATTAAGTTAACATTAACACTACTGACTTCTAACGCTTACCTGTGATTGTTTCTGCATCTCTGTGGAGCGCATTGACCTGGCTGGATGCTTCCTCACTTACATACGGGTCCTCGCAGTTAGGGGTGGTGTTCAGGGGTTGCGGATGCTGTCTGTGAGGCAGCGGGTTCTGAGGGTTTGCTGAAGGGGACAGGGCTGAGGCAGAGGCAGTGCGGGACAATACCGCGGCGTCCAGCTTGGCTGTTTTTTAAATGCCAGCTGCACGAGCCATAGGACAGTGCCCAGACACGACCGACCAAACCGGGCAAGCAATGGGACTCCACCACACCACACAGTTAGCTAGCAATCAGGGCCTGGAAGTAAAAGGGAGATACATCTGTGAGAAACAACAGTTAGCATGTATAATGGCAAACTAAGGACATTTACAACTAGACACAATGTTTTTGTTTATTTTCAGACTGTCTGATCTTGTTGGCGGCTCACACCAGTATTTTAATAGATGTAAATGTATTAAGGTAGGACCAAAAGCAAACAGGCAGAGAAACGATAGCAAGGAAAAAAGGGCACACACATAAAATAGCCTCAAAGTCAGAACATGTAGCAACATTTTATACTTAGAGATGGGCAAATTTGCTGTCTGTGTTATGTCCAAATTAATGAAAAATTAAACATGTTATCATATCACACCTAATATAGCTCTGAAGACAATTCTATAACACACTAAAATAAAGCTTGATGCACTTTGTGGGCTTTTTACTTCTATCATAGAATTAATGAACATAATTGTGTATACTGATTTACTGTTTAAGGCACAAGCAATTACTTCACAGTAGTTTTTTTAACCACAAATGCCGTGCCAACAATGGTCAGTTCTCTTTCACACCATAAAACAGGTGCATGTCAGCCATCAGCTGTAGTCTTTCTGGTGCGCTTGAGTTTTACAGGGACAGAAGGTAGACATCCGCTGAACATTCTTGGCTCTAGTGTTGGCTTGGTGCATACTAGACCTTACACCCACCAATCAATAAGACATAGCAATGCCAAAAAGACTTAATTTCATCTAACTGATCTGTGACCTCAAATCAGTGTCCAGTTAACTTTTAATGCAAAGCACTATGGTAATTAAAGGACCAGCTTATAATTGGACTATGCCTGTTAAACCTTTCTTATCAACTTAACAATTAACTCAGAAGTATTTAAGCAGAAGCAGCCAGACTCTCCACTGTGTTGTGTTTCACCTCAGCCTGTCTATGTGCCAGTCAATAGCCATTAGTGCTGCAACCCCTGCACTCACTGCTGCTTGTCAGAGTGATCAATCCCAGCTAGGTTTTACCAGGCCACAGGAGCAGCTGCCACTGCTTTTTAACTGTAGTCAAAACACATACTGCTGGTTTAACATCAAGCACTGGTTATTAAATCACCTATAAAATAGCTCTTTACTTAAACTGACAAAAAACAAATGATGGAAAAATTACTTAATGGTAGACATTAAAGACGGTTCCATGCAGTAGAACTGTGAGAACTCCCAACAAACTGGAAAATGTCTCTTTAACCACAGCAGGAGTTCTAAAGTCATGACAAACAGTGTGACCTCAGATTAATCAGTAAAATCTATCCATTATCTGAAATGCTTATCCTTATCCAGGCTTGCAGGGGGTGCAGAAGCCTGTCCCAGCAGTAATAGGCAGGGAAACACCCTGTACAGGATGCCAGTCCATTACAGGACAGAAACACAGAAAAACATGCTTGCACATACTCTACACCTAGAGGCAATTTAACACCTCAAATTTGCCATGGGTGCATAGCTTTTGGGGAGCTGGAGCCATGCAATCAGGAAGTTTTGGGTTTGAATCCCAAAACTGCTAAGCACCTCTGAGGTACCCTTCAGTAAGGTACTGTCCCCACTTCCTGGCTCCCTGCCACTTCACTTGGTGAATGGGCTACGTGCAGAGGAAGAATTTAGTGCTGTTCACACTATGTTCTATGGTGTGTTCATGTATGACGCATGCAGAACATGTAATCTCCACATGGAAAGACAGAACCCAGGACCTTCTCACTGTGGAAGAAGGTTTCGCCTCAGTCAGTAACATGTTTCTTATAAATCAAATATTAATGCAGTGTAGCTTCTGTTTAAGTGCTGATCTAATTTCAGATTCCGCTCTTATTTATTATGATTATACTGCCAGGAAAAGGACACAAGGTGAGCTCTACCACTCTAAGAAGCTTCATGAAAGTTTTTTTTTTTTTACAAATGCAGTGCAACTGAGGCGCTATCCCAATTTCTTAAATTCCTTATACATATGTAAGTGAAGGCTAAATGTATTACTAAGTACGTCAGCGAATAAGCTGTTGGCGCTGTTCCAGGAGGCCAACTGGACAAGTCAAATGAGGCAAAAACGTCCAGTTAAATCATTAGGTGTGTTAACATATCACAAAGCACAAAACCAAATCACAAAAGAGAAATGTGTAATGTTGTCTGATGATGAAGCACTGCTGGCACACCACTTCACACACTACCATAGGAACTATACCATTCCTCTGTACACCCTTTTTGGTGCATTTGCAATGCTTGAACATTTGGTATCTGGCTGCCAATAGCCCCAGTCTGAGGTTAAATAATGCAACTGTGGGGTCTAATGCCAGGCCCTCATTTCACTGCTTCTCCTCCTTCTCTTTATTAGATGATGATTATTTGTTGCAGATTATGTCTCAGCACCACTAAGACCTTGGTCCTGCAGTCACAGCAAAAAAAAGGACCCCATTACTTCAATTCCTGATCTTTTCTTGTGTTCCTGGTCAGCTCACATGTTTTTGATTTAGTAAAGTGAAAGAAATATATCCTAAGACAAAAAATGCTTTAATGGACAATTAGTGTTTAATTGTTGAATTTCTATTTAAAAATAGAAACATGAAATTAAATTAGTGCTGTTGAAAAGTTGAGTGTATACTAGTTATGAGCGGGCCTGCTTTATGACATATACTCCTACATGTTCACAATCAATCTTATACTTATAAAAAAAAAAATTTAAAAAAATCTTTATTGGAACTGTATGAGTGCAACCCAGTAAAATGTCAATGTGCAATGTATAAATCATATACACCCAACTACAGTACTGATTATTCTGATGTAAAATGAATGACAGTGGGCGACACTGGCAGATATAAGCAGGGTTAGGGAGTGCTGTGCTGCAATGAGGAAAATATTAGGGTTCTCTTAAGGTGACAATGCATTGTAAAAATAGATTTTAAACTGAATTCAAATCATTTTCTATGATGTATGCACTTACTTTGAGGACGAAATATATTTTATGCTATTTTCAAATGTATAGATTCTTAATATAATAATCCTTAGTGTATCATATTTCTATATTACCCCATTTGTGCAATATGAATCATACTAAAGGAATATTAATAATTGTGCAATTTGAGAATTGTGCACATTTCTTGAACTGGACTTTTTTCTCTCCTATTACACACATGTTCGCAGCACAGCAGTACAGAGCAATACCAATTTTGGATTACAATGTTATAATTCTGATCATATTTGATGTTACATATATCACAGGTTTGTTCATATTCATTTGTTTTGGCCAGAATGGCCAGAAATGCAGTAAAAGTTGTCTCATGATCCTCGTTTAAGAATAAACTCTTCTGTAAAGGATCCGTATCACTTCTACTGTCTGTTTTAAAAGAAATATTTATTTATATTTACATTTTTAAATCCATCTCAAAGGCACAGTAGTAAAAACAGCCTCATTACGTTGAATAGATAATGAAAGGCCGGAAAGTATAAATGAAAACTTAAAAAAAAAAAGAAGCTTTTATAATATTAACCAACAGAACCATCATAAGTGAACCTCAGGGATAATAAACACAAGAAGAATGTAGAGCCCTTGAAGGACTATAACACACCATAGTGGCCCACTGGGTCACACTAAACAATGCACTATGATTGTGTGCCTATAAATAGCCACTTTAAAAAAATCTGTGACATTGTTTAATCCAGGAATGCTTTTAGGTCCCAGGTGCTCTGGCTCACAGCTTTAGAAAGGAAGGAGAGGGAGGTATGTAGGTGAATGCAATGCATTGCCACTCAATCTGTACTTGTGGAACATTTCACACACATGCACAGACAACTTACACCACATAGTGGTCTCCAGCACACTCCTCTTCACAGCATGCTATGTCCTCACACTATGTATCTTCTCACACCATGCATTTGCTCTGGCTCAATCCTGAAAACAGCAACCACAGCCATGCAGCCTCTCCCACACTGTGTACTCCTCTAGAGCCTTTCCTTATGTGTTTAATGCTATTACTCAACTCTGATCTTACATCTCTGGGTTGGGTTGGGTTGGGTTCAAGAAAAAAAAATGCTTTCTTTTAGCAGATTTTTAGTTTTTGTTTATATAAACGTTTTGTTTATAGTTTTTGTGTATAATCAACTATAACATAACCTGGTTACTATGTGCCAAGACTATTAGTTTTGGAGATTTCCTAGTAGAAAACTATTCATTAACAGTCCTGTGGGTCCTGTGGGTCTCCAGGCTTTCACGTGAATGCCTTATATACACTGACTTTTCATCTTTCACCTGAATACTAATATCATAGAGCACGGAAGGTATGAATTATACAGAAAGTTTTAGAACATTTTTTTCTTGTGAACCATCACTGTTCTTTCCATCAGCACGTAGCATATCTGCCCTCTCCGTGAGGCATCAAAGGTGTCAGAGGCTCCAACACTGCCAGTCTCTCTCTTTGTCCTCATGTGTCCTCTGACTGAACCTCACTACCACATGATATTCAAGCAGCAAAGAGATTTAAAAGCTGAGCCAAGCTGTAATCCAATATTGACTATAGCACAGCACACTTAAAGCAGCTGTAAGAGGACTTCTCAGCTGTATTAAAGAAACATAGGTATAATGACCTGTAGTGCACACAGGTCAGTAAAAAATGTCATGGGTATCATGGCAAAATGTATTCAAGCATCACAATATTTCATTATTCTGCGATTTAATGACATAGAACATAGAATAGGAGCCAGTGTTACACTGTGTTTTTAGTGTTTATGTAAAGACTCAATGCTGTATCAGCATTAACACAGCATGTACATAGTAATACAAAAACATTTATAATGGGCCAGTGCTTTGAATAATTACAGTACAAAGAAGCACAATTATGATAGACACGTCTGTCACAGACCACAGACCCACCCACCTTCTTTCTTTCTATCTCTCACTCACTCTCTCTGTCTGTCCCTCCATTTCACCATCTGTCTTACTCACACTGTTCACATTACTTTGGCTTTAATCTGACAGAGTATATTTACACACACCCCCACACACACACATTTCCTCACATGAACATTCTGCCATCACCTTTCCTTCTATGCCTGTGAAATGCCCACAGCATGGGCACCCACGTGGGTGAAGTCATGCGCATGCACTCAGCATCAGAAGTGTGCCAGGCCAGAGGGTCCTGCGCTGAGGCACGTGTGCCTACTACTGTCAAACAAACACAAGAGAACGCCTGGCTAGCAAAAGAAAGCCTGTGGACAAAGTCTATATGAAAATACATAAAGACACACACATACAAATTTCATAAATATATAAAAATGAGGAGCCACAACGAAACACAACCAAGCCCACAGGGGAAAGAACACATCAAATAAACAAGATTAAGTAGATTTAGTGCTATTTCCATTCAGCTGTGTTTCTAATGCTTATCCTTCTTTCAACAGCTAAACTTTTACCATAGTATTTAATAAGACAGCTTAATGAGCCTTCTCAGCCCAGGAAAAGAGGAGGAGGCCTAATAGGTACATGCAGTGACAGATCTGTGGAATCAGTGACAAGCTTAGGAATTAATTAGCTTAAACTTTCAGGGAGAAAATGAATGTGCTCATAAAATTACATTTTCTTTTAGCTAGGTATATCCCCGTCGTCTGCAAATACATGCAAAATGTTTGAAAATTGCCTGGTGGGTGATTCCCTGCATTCACCTGCTTTACTATTCAAAATGTTCCTAATGTAAAGTTGAATAATGAAAAAGATCGCTGTAATGCGGGCTGTCTAAAGAAACATGGTACAAAACAAACAGTACCTGATGAGAGGCCCCTACAGACCTACATCCCTGAAAATTCGCTCAGCCTTCTCAAACCACACCCAGCTCTTAAAAAATGTGGCACAGACTGAGTTTATGACAGTATGGCTTACTGTGAGCGATAAAAATGAACAAAATGTCAGAGTATAGCTGGACACTGCAGGCAGTCTTTGTAGACAACAGGGTCTGTTTTCACATTACAGAGTAGGAGTACTGATCAAGAATCAGCTTTTATGACAACAAAAGTCACAAAGTCTAATCCAAGACCCGTCCTGCTTATGACAGCTTTGTGACTGCCAGCCCTTGTGCTGTGTAAAATGGCTGTCTGTAGCAATTTTTGTTCAATTTTAATCGCTCACAAAGTTCCTAAAACACTTCGACAAGCATGGCCTTAATAAAAACTGGATGTGAAATGAGAAGATTTGGAGACGTCTTTCTGGAAAAGAGTATAGTGTACATTGACTTCCAGTGGCTGTTAGAAAATGATGGACTTCAAACATGGCTAATCGACTATCTGGAGTAAGTGATAAACGGTATAAATTCGATTTTTCACCAAACTATTCCAACAGAACAGTGAGGAATTAACAGAAAAAGTACTGTAAGCTGTTATCATGGGGCCACGATGTTAGGAGAACAAAAGCACCCGCTATTTCCTGTTAAAAACCCAAAACAAAGCATGTCAGCTGTCCTTGTTTTGCACTAATCTGGCATTAAAAACAGACCTCAGCCTACTAACCTTAAAACTAGCACATTTTGATTGACTTATAAGAGGGATAAATGCATCAGCATTCATTCACTCCACCACACAGATTTCCAGACAATTCAAAATTATTCAGTACATGCACTAAAGCTTTCAGGCTTTCATTTTACAGATGAATTTTGGCTTAAGAAGTTGGCTGGAATTACAGTTTATGTATACATAGACAGAGAAAGCAAAAGGAAGTTTTAATCTAATCATAAACCCTTAAATTACACTAGAATCAAATCATGTCACATTCTAAGAGACCACATAATGATTGTGGTCTATCATACAGGGACTTCCTAAACACCACATTACATCTGAAATATTTTCATCATGAGACACCAGATCCAAACACATAGCCACAATTGCTTAGAGGACAAAGAAGGATCAATAGTGCTTTCTCTAATCTATAGTGTAATGTGGATATAATGAAAGCTCACATTAAACAGAGCTGCCTTCTTTTCTAAGTAAGAAATGAAGTGGTTATTTCATATATGAATCTTCTAATTAGATCACAACCCACCTTTATCTTAAGTGGATTTTGATGTTGTTGCTGGCTGCTAATGCACTGTTCATGTTCAAATTCACATTAACTTTTTTTAGGGGAACATTACTAGGAGTGGTTTCACCCGGTCTAAACAAGGAAGGGTCAGGTTATGGAAAATTTCTCCACAAAAACATTCAGGAATCTTGGCTTCACAAGGAACATTTTATTCCACTTTTTTTATTACCATTAGCACTGATCATACATTTTTATGGCTGATTCTGACTTCTTTGCAGCCAATATAGCTGATGGTCAATTTTTATTAGCCTTTTATTTGATCATATTTTACACATTTTATTGTAATGTACATATTAGTTTACTTTAAATCCCTCAAGTTAAATGCACAGGTTGGGTGCACTAGAATGCACCGGAATTAGTATATTAGTGTTGCATCAAAAGCAAGAAGCAACTGAAAATTTGGCTAAATGAGTCATGAATAACTATGCTATGACATGTGCACAGTTCAAACAAAGTTCAAGCACAGCTCAAGCACAGACCAGTCAGAATCAATATGCTTTTTGGAGAAAAACTGTCTAATTTCAATCTTGCACCTTAATCATCATTTTAAAAAGATAAAAAGTGAACTATATCTCAACATGACCATTAATCTTAACTCTTCAAAGTCTCCTGAGACTAAATCCATAAAGTGAATGAGAGTTTATAGAATGTAGAGCAATGTCATGAGAGTTTACTGGCCTGATAACATAACAGAAACCAGAAACAACAGTCCCAAATGATTGTCATTTACTATTAATGAATGAAGAACCTTAAAGATTGCACTGATTTCTCTTCATTACCATTTAAAAGTGTATTTTTTTCCCCATGACTCAGTCTATAATTTACTGACTGTCATCTCACTGTCACTCAAATAAATAGACATTTACAAGTGCTATATAGGAGACTAAACCATTTATTGCACTGTTTACATGCATGCGGCTGTGGTTTGGTTTTACACCAATGAACAGTATTTCATGATGCAGTCAAATTAATCCACATACAGGTTTTCCAATAAATATATGCTAATTTCTCTCCTTTTACTCAAACTAAAAATGTTTGTATCAGACAAAATGTTTAACATGAGGGACATGGAACGCTCTGTCTGATCCAAGTAGTCTGGCCAGTATCAGTCTGAATCACATTTCGATCGCACTTATCATAGGTGGACTAAGACTTCAGGCGTACTATGACAAGACTGTGTTTTTTTCATGTTCACTGTAACTTCATTAGACTCAGAGTCTTAGTCAGAATCAAAATCAGAAAACTTAATTTATCCCAGAGGAAATTGTTTATGTGGTGACTGCCACATCACATAAACACAGAGACACAAGACACCGGAATAATGTAAAATAAAGAAAATACAATAATAAAATAAATGCAATACATCTAATAGAAGTCTATATAGAATCTAATAAAATCCAAATAAAATAAAGTAAAATCTGAATCTGAAAATGAAATCAGTGGAAAGAAAACCATAATATGAACATAAAGTATTATGGTTATTTTCTTTCCATCATAGGTGGACTAAGACCTACGACAGAACTGTGTTATTTTCATGTTCATTGTAACTTTATTAGACTCGGAGTCTTAGTCATACTGATATTAAACCCCAACAGACTCCTGCCATTGTCTTGCTGGGCACGTCCCCAAATGTAAGGGCACCCTCTGATGGCTTCGCTTTCAGTGCCAGGTAGGAGAGCTTAACGAATCCTAGCAGAGCCCTGATCTATAGCACACTTTCTATAGAGGCATTAAAGCTGGTGCAGCCCTACCAAACTTGAAGCATCACTGGAACCAAATTCCTCTCACCGGCCCACAGTCTCTGCCCTTTAGGCCTGTCACTCAATTTCACAAGCATGGCAGTTAAGCAAGAGTGAAGGGGGAAGAGGTGTGACGTGGAAAACATTTCTGCTCAAGTTTCAGCTGACGTCTTTTTCCCCCGGTGGTTTCTGATGCCTGCAGCACTCTGGCATTTTTCACTGCTCGGGGACAGAGGGATTGTGAATGTCATATTGCTGAGGCCTGTTTGTAAAAGTCTCAGGGAACACTGGGCAACTTATAGAGAGATCAGAACAAGGCACAGCAAGAACACATGGGTAAAGCTAGCCAGCTGAACTCTTAACCAAGAGCAGCAGCCTCACTGTTTATAGCGACGATTTAACTGCTGTCACAAACATGCTTATATATTTGGAAAGTGAGAACACTGGGGAAGGAATCCAACGTGTCTGCTGTAGGATTCCATACCTAGAAAATGTTCAGTGAATCACTGTTGCTAGGAGACTAGACATGACCTCAGCTGGGTCTAAGAACACAACATCCTAAATGCTAGATTTTAATTTTGGTTTGATGTGTCTTGCTTTGGTTTTTTTAACACTGCCTCCCTAAAAGCATATCAAACTGCAACACAGCCAACCATCATGTAGGAAAGTTCTCTTGATTTCTTATGCAGAGTAGCATATAACATAATTCATTACTGTGGATTATGTGCATAGTAAAGCTTATTATTTACAAAGAGATCTCTGCTGATACAATGAGTCACTGTATAAAACCTAGGTAGACGGCCTACCACTAGTGCTTAAGAACATTATCTGAGATTACCATGACACCAACTTCCTGACTGTACTGAGAAATTACGATACTATCAAGAATTCAGTAGAATGTACACATGAGGACACAGCACGTGTCTTACACAAACAGCTCAAATACAGAGAGAAGCTTTAAGAAAGAAGAACAGGAAGCAGACTCTATTAATAGAATGCAGCTCAGTACACTGGCTTTTTTAACAGGGTGGGCTGTTTAACAGTTTCAATACAGAGCCAGTTACATCGATAACCACAGATATACTGAATATTAGAACTCAAAAAGAAAAGGTAATTTCAAATACGAGGTCAGAGGTCTGTGGCACCTATATGTAAACTCAAGAACACAGTGCTTAAGAGACCACACATTTAATAAGATGAAGTGCACACGCCTACTAAGCAATTCAATATTTTGCTTCTTATCAGATGCTCCGTCAATACAGCACATATGGCAGAGGGCAGCCCATTTCCCAGTGGATATCAAAAGAGTCAATATAAGGGCTAGAGATCACTTAGAGTCTCCCCCGAGCCGGAACCAAGATACAATCAGGAAAAAAGTGGGCATTAAGAACAAAGATCGAGTTCAACCACAGAAAATGAAATGAAACATCAAACAACTAAGAGCATGAAAGTTAATTTTCTATGAAATTAGCATGGGGCATGCAATGCCCGTGTCCATCTGTAAATAAAACATATGGTGAAAATGACCAAAAACTGGAACAAAAAGTCAAATTGCCATTAAGAAGCATAAGAAGCTGGCAGTATTTCCCTTAATGCATTTAAACTTTAATATGGTGCATCAGCAAAATGCATAAACAAATAGCCAAAGTGGAGAATAAATGGAGCAGACACCTTAACAAAATGTGCAGGAGAGAGAGGGGGAGAGACAGAATGAGCCAGACTCTGCATCAGCCCATTATTACTGTCTGTGTTGCATCTGCAGACATGCAAAGATCACTTAAGCTTAATGCCAAAGTGATCAATAATGTGCACTAGCAGCCCTGAGAATGGCCTGAGCACATGCAGTCACAACACTAAGGGTATGAAGGTACCTAATTATGGGGAGTGAAATACAGTAAGCCTTCCTGAACGAGGGGTGATAAACTGGTAAGTGAACACGCAGACTAAACGTTCTCACAGCTGTCACAGCATACACTCCGACACACGTGTCTCAGATGAGAAATCCACTAATGCGGAAAAAAACACCTCTGCAAGGGCACTCGATTCTCCTCTTCCCTGTGGTCCCTGGAGAGGACACAGCTGTCATGAAGCAAAATGAGAAATCCTAATATATACATTTAAAAATATCAAGTGCCCTTTAGACTGATACATATAACATCATCCCATAATGAAGATGATACGGCTACTTAGGCCAGTTATTTTGGCTGAAGAAACACAGCATCTCAGTCTTCTGCCAGGGTCTGTTTTGGCTTTAAAAGTAATTCTGTCTAGAAGGAGTAACCTGGAATTGATCTGGAACTTGAAATTGTGCTTATAGGAAACCCTAGTGCGGATTCACTGAATAAAAATATGTAAGTGACAAAATTGCAACAAATAAAAACGTTTTTTAAATAACCTGAAATAATTCAAAATAAGATGGATTCAATAACATCTGTCAGCAGAGTCTGTTTTGCAACAGCCATTTTACAACAGCAGTTTTACGACAGGCCTTCGTGGCATTCAGTGCATGATAAACAAAAGACTGAAATAAAACAATGCTTGTGTTATAAGCACTGCCAAATTTTTATACTTAGACATTCACAGTGTAAATATTATAGATTAAGTGGCCTTAGTTAGCTAATAGGTTAAACAAACATCCCAAAATCAGACATGTGTAGAATTTAAAAGCATAATTAACTGTAAGATCTGTAAGCACAAATTATCACTCCGTTATCCTGAATTAAACTTCAATTTGACAGAGGGATTTAATGATAGACGGGCTTTATGTGAACATTACATGTGCAGGAACTAAACTTTCCCTAAAGAGCATATTTCGGAACCACCGAAACAGTCACACAATCAAAGAAAACACTTTTACTGACATTAACCTGCTGCTGACAGCATGATATTGCTCATATAATGAAACTGCAGCTCTGGAGTAGGGCCTTTCCCAACTAATTCTATAGTGGATTTCAGAGCACTCGCCAACTCAACCTACTTCATTAATGAGGACACCATGAGCAAGAAGCAATTACAGAATATGCCCATTCTCTCACTCTGCATGAAGAATACACAACAAATGTAAACAACTAAAAATGTTACAATAACTGATTTTAGCCAGTTCTTCTGCAGTACAGACAGACATACACTTGATACCTATTGATAAATTTTCAGGTGTATTTTGTATATATTCACAGCTCCACAGTACAAAGAGATTAGTTTTGCACAAATAAATAAACAGAACTATTAAAATATGCAGTGCCAGCTCTATCAAAAAACATTTAAAAATTACGATCCCTAGAACTTCAATAAATGTTACTATGGAAAGAGAACTTTCACAGCATATGTTCTCACTCTCCATACCCACTTTACTCCTACTGCCAGCACCAATTGGTCTGGTTTTAATTCAAGAACTAACACACATTTAAATTCCGGTACACAGTTTTGAATGTTACTTATTTATGATGTACTGACACTATTAAAAGTGTTGCACTCTTACATCTACGTACATGAATCTTCACTCGTTGGGTGTGAGCTGCTTAAGGAGAACGAGCGGTTTATCAGCTTGAAGCTGTTCATGGCAGGCTGACAGTAGAAAACACCAGAATGTGGCAACTACCTAGTTTTTGCAAAATGCTACAGTTTAATCAAACCAAACCATGCAGAAAGTTACTCCTCACTATCTATGTCCAACTTTTGTAGTGGTGTGGAGAGTGTGTGTGTGTGTTTTTGTCATAGGCCACATATTGTGCTCATTTAAAGATTTGTTTAACAAGTCAGATTAAGATCTTTATACTGGTGTCATGCAAATGCTTCCAACAGTGCTTGCCTGATGAACAGGATGCTAAAAATCAGGTTTGGTCAAAGTGTCTACATTATCAATCCGTTTCCTCATTCAGTTTTTCCTGCACCAGACACCCATCCTGCCTAGAATGGCGCGGGATATCTCTACAGAAATAGAAACAACAGCCTTCACTTTATCTGGTTTAATGTGACTGTGGAAGAGTCATGTCACATGAACAGCATAATTAAATGTCCAGTTAATGGGCCTTTACAGGCTGAACTGAGTTTCAGATCTTAACAAGCACAGAAGCAAAAATAAATGAAGAATAATAGCAATAATAGTTAAGGAATCAGATCAAACACTGAGGTCAGTGACCTCAAAAGTCAAGAGTGTCTGGGTGGCTGAGAGCCCTGCCAACATAGCAGCATTTAAAGGGGAAAGAAGATTTGGATGTAAGCAAATCCCGTTAATCTGCTTGCGATCGACTAAGAGCTTATTAAAAGTTGCTGACTGACGCTGCACTTTGGCAAGGAGTTAAAGTCATGAGTTAAACATCTGACAGGAACCATACAGGAAAATGAAGCTCGTTCAGATCTTCAGAACACACAACTGTGGACAGGTCAGAAAGTGACCAGGAAGAGCAGGTACAGGACACAACAAAGCTTAACATCTCTCAATAGGGGAATATCCATCTTACCGAAGAGGGACAATCCAGGGTACTCCAGCAGATCTGTTCACACGGGCCTCCTCCTCCTCCTCTTTCTCCTTCTCCCTTTATTCTTCACCCCTCTCCTCCACTCCACCCCCGCCTGCAAATCTACTCGCTAAAACTAATAAAGTGACAAATAATTCCTTAAATCAGCTAGACTACTTTCAGAAAAGAAACTTCTTCAAAAGAACCTGATATTTCGGACCCTGAGGTAAAGCCGAGATCTGGAGCGGAGTCTTTTCATTCAGGAAACAGGTTCTATCTCTCTCTTTCGAAATAAAAAGAGAGGCGTGAAAAGTACCCGCAGCCGGAGTGTTTTCACTGAGCATCCGTAAGCCGGAGTCCTCCCTCTGCTGCTGTTTTGGAGAACGGTCTGAGTTTTGTCATGAAGGCATAAACAGAAAAGACCAGAGCACAAAACCGTCTCACTCTCCAAAAGCCGGTGTATCACACCTCGAACCTCGCCATAAGACTCCCAGCAGCTTCAGTCTAGGCTCTGGCTCTCAGTTTTCACAGGCCGTGACGTCACACACCACTCCGCCCCCCCCCCCCTGTCCTCCTCTCCACCCCGCTGTTCACTACTGGGGGCGCTATTTTAACGACTACAATTTTTACATTATGTCTAAAATAAATCAATATAAAATACATTTGTATCTCTTTTAAAAGACATGGACAATTGCTACTAAGAGTTTTCAATATTCAAGTCTCTCTCTCTCTCGCTCTCTCTCTCTCTCTCTCTCTCTCTCTCTATATA
>JBBPDB010000007.1:10380493-10392026 GCA_037974465.1 Brachypetersius altus | reverse complement strand
ACATAGCGCAATACTGCCCCCACTGATTGTGTGGTACTGCAATGCAGAGGGGCGTTTAATTTTCTAATTAATCGCGCAATCAATTTATTTTAAAGCGTTATAGAAAATAAATTAACGCAAATAGTTAACACGATATTTTTAACAGCCCTAATATATATATATATATATATATATATATATATATGCATGCATTAACTGTGTGATAATTTCACATCAAGATTAAAAAAGAGCTACTGAAACAAGGCAAATAACTGAAATAATGTAATCATTTAATTCAGGCCTGTAAGGAGAAATAAGCTGCCTCTGCTTTTTTGCTGGGGTGAGGATTATTTTAGCATTGCCAGCAGTGTGAGTAGGCCACAACAAAAGCTATTGTGAGTCACTGAGGGGCCTTTCAGGGGGTCTTTTTCATGATAGATTATGATAATAGCTCCCAGTTTTCAACTCCATCATTAAAATGTGATAGCAGATGTTCTCAGTTGCATTTTTAGTATATTACATTACTCAAAATTTAAGTTTTATTGTCTTTATGACTTTCATTTGCTTTTTGCTGTTTTGGAAAAAAAAAACAGTATTTGACAGAAAGACAGTAAATAAGAACATTGAATGAGCAGTCTGTCTTTTTACAGTCTGAAATCACCCCAGAATTGCTTGTTTTGATTGTGTGTTTCAGTGTACAGTTGGAGTCAGTGGCCTCTCAGACTACAGAGGCCCAGTTAGCATCAGCTGCAGTAACTAACACCCAGCTCAGCAAGTCCTTTACATTAGGTAATGTAGCAGATGTGAGAATGTCATGCATACTGGATCTGTTTTTATATATATATATATATATATATATATATATATATATAGTCAGAATAATTCAACATGTTTATTCAATTTAATGCATGCATACATTTAATAACTGTACTGCAAGCGTTGTCAGCGATTATATAAGAATATGTATGTAAGAGCATTGTTTCCTGCGTTCTAGTATTGCCTTCCTATACATGAGTGCACACACGTGTTTATAGTCTCATGGATTACACTGCTGCTGGTCAAAAAAAAAAAAAAGGGCATAAGGCAATGCCATAAAGACACGCAACATGACGTAAGAGAGTGATTATGTGCCTGCTTGTACCTTTTTCAATGATATTATGGCCAGAGGACAGTACATTCTGCTATGGTGTTTGCCACAGTCTGCTGTACCTCTGCTATTAGGTCACAGTAATGCTACACTTAATCTTTTACCCCAAGAATTGGTTCTAAAACTGATTTAACCCAAATAAACTCATGCCTAAAATTAAGTTCTTTGTCAAATATTCTCTCGATGTGTTGGAACTGTTTTCAAAGACCTGGCCACTTCATACATATTTACCATGGTTTTTTTTTAAATGTTGTGCATTTAGGGGGAAAAAAAGGTTTTTTAAGTTTGACATAAATAGACATCATTAAGAGATCATTAATGGTGCTTGAATTTATATATTTTGTGTAATTCTAAAGATCGAAGTGCTTTTGATTTTTCTAACAACGTTAATAATTAGACTCTATTTTCACTGTCTGCATTAGTACTTCCTGCCATCTGTTCATTCTTGTTTTGTGCGCCACCTGTCTTAAGAAAGTGTGATGGTGCGCATAAGTGATTAAAGTCGAATGATGCTAGTTAAACAGCGGCAGTCAAACAATGTGTTGTAATAGTAGTTATCCTTGACTTGACCTGTCTAAAATTGTTCTGTGTTGTGTTCTTAGATTTGAGGACACTGGTCCTGGAAAGGTGTGGGAACCCTGCTGATAAAGATATCTGTATTAATCGTCCATAATTTCTCATTTCGTCTCTTATCTCCTAGACAACGTGACTGAATATAGACCCAAGTCTGTTGTAGGCATAGATGCCAAAGAATCTATTTTCCTTCTCAGGTATGTCTGCCAATGTGGACCTCATGTTAACTCAAAAGCATGTGTTTGTTGAATTAGAAGAAAAAATATCGCTTCACATTCGCAGCTTGTTAATTTAGCCTTATGCTTTTATGCATAATTGCTTAATCAATATAATGTTTCTTCTCTTTTATTTTATGTTTCATGACAGTTTGTATCCAACTCCAAGGACAAACAGTACTACCAAAGATCCAGACAACAAGGATGTCATGGCAGAAGTGAGCACAATTACACCCAGTCATTTTATTCATATAATCAGGATAGAGGTCCCTCTTCATACAAATAGGCATGCAAAGATGAAGTGACATGAACACAATAAATGTCCGTTTATCTTTGTGTGCTTATTTGATGTTTTGCTGAATGAGAGATGGACGTTTACCTTGTAAGTGGCACCACACCCCCTCCTACTGGACAGTTCAGAAAATAGTACTTACTGTCAAACATGATGTCTCCTATGACTTTGGCATGGTTTCTTTTATTGCTTTGTTATTTCAAATATTTTGTACATGAAGTGCCTTATTAATATAATTATATCTGGAATAAAATTAGACATTGTATTTTTATTACATACTCAAATACTGTAAGTGAAAAGTGTATTTTTAAAATACAATTTTATCTGACCCAGTGTACATTTCTATTACACTGTAATGGTAGTGTTTCAATCCTCTTGTATTTACTGTGTGTTTTTGTCTCAGGACTGCAGTGTTCTAGAGGATTTTCAGAGTGATGAATGTGCTGACATTAAAGCGCTCTTGTACACTGACTCAGACCTGACTGTGACTCCCATCATGGACAACCCAAAGGTGAATCTGCATATATTTCTCTGCAGTGTTTGTAGATTTGTAAAGGTAACAGTGTTTGAGACCTGATACATGAACCACAGCTAGAGCTAATGACAAATTACTACTGAAACATAGTATTTTGTAGTGTCTCAAAGCTAGACGTCTAATTGAAAAATCTTATGACGGTCAATAATCTGATGAAAGTGATTTTTCATTTATCAATGTTAAAGATTTTTTGTATTTGTACCAGCATATGTGTTTTTTATGTTCTCAGATTCTAAAATCTGCTCCGGTCCGATTTGACTCCAAAACACTTTGTGTTTCAGCATTTTCAGGTAAAATGATCCATTATTGATTTTGGTAGACATGTAACGTTTAAATAACTTTTCAGGCTTTCTTTGTAAGTAGTTCTCTCTTTCTCTCTCTCTCTCTCTCTCTCTCTCTCTCTCTCTCTCTCTCTCTCTCTCTCTCTCTCTCTCTCTCTCTCTCTCTCTAGCTGAGCGTTTGGCATGTCTGAGCTCAGGTGACTGGTCTGCATTATTGCAGAAGATGTGTGCTGTGCTAGAGTCAGTGGATCAAGCTGGATCTGGAGCCGCCACAGCACCACGTGCTAAACTCAATCTGCTCTGTTATTTGTGCTGTGTTAGTGGTCACAGAGACACAGCTACTCGCCTTATGCACTCCCAGCTGGTGAGACAAGCCCTAAGTACTGTATATCCATAATCTGTTTAAAAACTGTTAAAAAAAATTGCATAACGCAACTGTTTAAAAAACACATCAGTGAACATTTTCTTGTACAGCTTCATTATATCTATAATTATGGGTTTTCTCTGAGTTCTAAAGTTTTCATTGTTTTTAAGCATGCATATATGTTTGAAGCCAATGAACTATAAATGCACCCAGCAGCGTTCGAACTCCTGCTCTGACTCAAGATGACCTGTCTCTTGGGGTGGTTGGGTGGGTGTTCATTTGATTAGGAAGTGGAACAATAGTCTATTAGGTCACCTGCAGGACTTCTAACTCCTTTCAAACGGAAAATGAACTTCCTTTTTTTATGGGGAATGACTCAGTAATCACCCTCTCCACACCCCTTTTTTATCTTCATATACCATTACTGAGTAGCTGATAAACTCTTGGTATTTGTAGACATGTTGATAGAAAAAAGAAGTTAAATTTACAAATCTGACCACCAGGTAGCCATGAACAACGGCGTACAGTTCAATATCTAGTTCACAACCTTTTGCTTCCACTGAAGGCTAAGAGTACTTTTGAAAGAAAAAAACAATGACCATTTAGTGAAAATATATATATATGTCCTAAATCTCATGGTCTCACACACTCTAGTTTTTCTTTTTTCCTCTCTCATACAGTTTCCAGTGTTGATCCAACAGTTAAAGCAGGCTCCTAATTGGGATATGTAAGTATTGCTGGATGAAGCATTTCCATAATTTCCATAATTAGTGATATATGGGTGCATACACTTAAAGAACAAAAAACTCTTTCTCTCTCTATCCGTCTATCTGTTTATCTATCTATCTATCTATCTATCTATCTATCTATCTATCTATCTAACTCTGTCTGTCTGTCTCTGTCTCACTCATACACACAGTAACCTCCGCTTAATCGCAGATTAGCAGTTGCGGATTCAGTCTCTTGTGGATTTTTTTTTCGAGAAATTAACTAATAATTGTTTGCGGAACCCTCTTCTGTCCATGCACGGAAACTGCCGATATCCTCCCCATTTTTTTTTTTTTTGTTGCTTTTATGGTGTCCAGGCCTCGTCTGCCACGCCCCCTTATCCTTGTTTTGGTTTGTTTCTGTTTGGGTGCGGTGATTAGCAAAGCAGTCAGACACATGAACGGACTGAACCTCCGCTGCTCAGCGCCGCGCCGCGCCCAAACATAAACAATACAGCACGAGGGGGCGTGCCGGATGAGGCCTGGATGTCACCTGTACTCAGAGGCGGGAGGTTTGAAAGTAGCCAATCCGAGAACATTACTTATTTTTCCTTGCTGCTGGTTGGCTGCTGCCCTGTGGCACTGTACTGTATACTATATTTTTCTTATGAAAACACTCGTGTATGAAGTACAGTGTAGTGTGTGTATATATAGGAGTGTACGGTATTATACATTTCTAGCACAGTGGGAAATGGCAGTTCAGTGTACACTGTACAGTACGAATACGGGATTACTGTTAAATTTTTTTAAATGAAATGTAAGCATTTTGGGAACGTATTTGGGGCATATTTAGGGTTAAAAATAGGCATTTGTATGCTTTTTTTTTTTTTTTTTTTTTAACCACATCACAACATTGTGGCTTTTGACTATATGCGGGTGCTCTTGGAACATAACCATGTGCGTGTGTATATTTTTATTTATATATCTATATATCTATCTATCTATATATATATATATATATACATATATATAAGATACTACTGTCAGATACTACTGCTTTATTTTTAAATCAACATGCCATTGAATAGGACAAGCATTCCATGCCATTGTCTGCTAAATTCCTATACAAGCACCTCATTCTGCTTTATGAGGTACTGATTAGTGATCACCTGAATCAAATCTGTTCAGTTTAGTACTTGCACCTATAAAAGATAGAACCTGAGAATTTTTTTTTTTTTTTTTAGCAGTAGTCTCTAAATTTTTCCGGAGCGTTATATATGTATATACACAGTTTGAATAGATTTTATGATAACATATTTAATGTGCATAATCACTCTATTAGGTCTTCAGAATTATAGCCATTATATTCAGTGAAGTTTTATACCAGACATATAAATATGACTATAATTATATAAGTAATTTATTCATCTTAACAATTATTTTGATGATAAATTAAGTTATTACAGTCTTTTAAAATGTCCAGACACTAAAAAAAAACATACATAGCTTTACAAATATTCCAAAATGCTTAATTGGAAAAGATAGCCTTTGTAAGTGAACCTTTTGAAAATCCTTTCAAAGTAAGATTTTGAAATGACTTCATATTAAAATGATAAAAAATCTCACAAAAGTGGAACTGTAGGGGGCTCTGTTTCTCAGTATAGAGGCTAATAAGAAAATTGAAAATAGGCTCTACCATCATGGAAATCAGGATTGCATTTTAATTTTGATTGAGTAATTGTGTCAACCATATATATGTGGTGCTTATTTTTGCCTTCTATTATCACATTTTCCATTGTTAATAGTGATTTTTATTGGCATATCTTTTAGAAAGACCAAAGTGATGCGCGTCATTGGGCTGTTGGCCTCTCATTGCACAGAGCTCAGAGATGATGTGTCTGTCACAGAGGTTAGTGCACTTATGTGTGGGTGTGTATGTACATGTGTGTGTGTGTATATATATATAACTGGGTATGCTGGTTTATTTTTTTCACACATTCGTTCATATGTGTATCATGTATCTAGCCCTATTCTTGGACTATATCCTCCAGCAGCTCCCAAAATGACCTCAACTTCTCCAATCAGGAGCATCTGAGCAGTAAAGCTGGACAATACATTAATTTGGAAAGGATAAGAGGAGTCAAACAACACAAATTTCTATCATGTATGTCATTATTTAATATCTGAGCAGGACTTGGATTTATTTGGCCAATTATATGTTTTGAAGTTTTTTATAATTCCACAGGGTCACTGACACTTATATTTTATTGTTCTTTGAAGCAACAGTATGAGATTTTTAACTGTTCAATATCATGGTGAGTTCTTTGTCTGCTCTGATGCCGAGATACGGGTTTGTTCTGGTGAATCAGGAGTGAATTAAAGAAACGACCAGCAGGTGTCACTGTAGCATCAGTACAGCATATTTCTCTTCAGTACCGTACTTGAGAAAAATGGAAAACACAAAATTATATCTTGTAGCTATTAGTCCAGAGTACATGATGTTCAGTGCTGACAGAAACTGATTTGCCAGGACACTCTGTAACCAAGAGTGCAATAAGGGCTCACATGTTGCCCAGACATGCCTACCAGAAGCATTAACAAAATCATCAAAGGCTGCACACAGGCGCTGTAGGTAATGATTTAAAAAATGCAATTCTATTTGATGTCAAAATGGATGCCTCCTATCCTGAGTTTACACCGATTTACCAAAAGTTTGTGTATGGACATGCCTTTCTTTGTGTTCCTGGAAAATTAAAACTTCACCTTCGCAACCTGTACGTGGACCACGCCACAATGGCCAGCAGCTGCGTTTTATCAAGGCTTAGTATTTGGGAGTAAGCAGCAGACTCGTGCATGGACATTATCTCTCCTTCACTGTTCCCCAACGCTTTCTCAAAATTCATTCTGCTCCAGCCACCCGCCATTTTAGGCACAGCAGGCTGGTGCTGAGAAAAGCTGGGGATCTTGAGTCTGTGTATGGCTCTCTACAGGGATCCTACGTCCGAGCAGCCATTCCTGTCATGGCGATTTTTGTCTCAGGGTTTCTCTTTGTTCACAGGGGAAAATGGCACGGTGGCTTTCAGATGCTTTTTCTTCACTCTACAGGTCAATGCAATTGGCCAGAAGCTCCTCTGAGGACAGTTGCAGGGACTAAGTTTGAGTTTTATTAGGGGGTTATGGCTGAGGGAGGAAATGTGTGAAAGTGTAGTGATGGGGTGTGGTGCAGTCTCTGCCATTAAATGTTTTAGTCAGCTGACTTTCACTCATTGGCCAGAAAGCAACAGCTGAAGGAAACTTTGGGTTAATTTGTTGTCATGGCAACGATAAAAGCCTCTATAAATAGACTCGTAACAGAGGCTTTACTTCAGAACAACGGAAATTGCAGAATCAGGGCTAGAGCAAAGTTTCACCTTTCATTCTTTTCTGTCTATCTGTCTTTCTCCTCTCTTCCTCTTTCTCTCTCTCTCTCTTTCTCTCTCTCTCTTTCTCTCTGTCTCTCTCTCTCTCTCTGTGATAGGTTTATAATTCCCTTTGAGACTTCTTTGCTGTGTTCTCCATGAATACTTGAGTACTAGTCTAATGAACTGGTAAATTAATCATTGTCCCTGGCACAGACGGCCATCCCTAGTGCCCCTACCCTAAATTGACATCTCTCAGTGGCACCTGATATCACAGCCCTTAACGAGTCTCCTTCAGCTTTGGTCATAGTCAGAATATAGACGTTTTAAAGAGGCTGTGCGTGCTTCTCTTTCCACTTGTTTAAAGTGCAGTTCACAAAATGTTTTTCTCCATAAATGTGTCATTTCAGGATCTTATCTAAATCTAGAATTTGTTAGTATGTGCGCAGGCTCTGCAGTCTTTGCTGCCTAAGGGAGTGAATATTTCATTGTTCAGTTCTGTGCTATTGACGAGCAGTCAGAAAGTATCAAGGTTATGATGTGTTTCTTCTACAGTCTGCAATTCTGCTGAGGGTTTGAAAGAAATTGCCCAGCTCAATGAACTGCACTGATATCCTGTGCTTTACCTGAAAGTATCACTGCAACTGTGGCCTTCAGTAGAACAGTCTTCTTTTTTTATACTAAACAATTACATTAAGTAGTTGATTGTTTTCTTGGGACAACAATGCCCAGATTTCACGATATAATGTGTTGTGATTTTATATACATATGATACACTGTCCAGTTTGTACTAAAACAAGAGTGCAAACATAATGAACAGTCATTTTTGTAGAAGACTTTTTAAAAAGCATAAACCATAACAGGCTGCAGGTAGGTTGTAACACAGGTAATTGTTGTGTCTTGGGAGTGTCATTTTAGTGGGCTTTAAAGAGCAGTAGAAGTATTATATCAATGCCTTAGATCACAAATCATAAAAAATAATGTATGAAATCATGATTCATTTATATTATTGTCTTGCAAGCCCCATATGCATGGAATAATAATATGCTAAACCCTTTTCTATAGCCCTTTAACAAAATGTAAAATAGTCACATTCCCTGCAATTTAAAAATGACAAAGCTATTATTTCAGCTTGAGGTGTCTCTATTAGCCCTGCCCTCACCTTGCCTACTTTATTTTTATAGGATCCACTCAGGGGTCTAAGTTTTGATCATTAATGCCACAGATGAAGGGCCCTCGGAATATGATGAGGGACATATCAACAGTACAGTTTTATGTATGTACTTAGTTCCAGATTAGATTGTCCTATGTTTTGCAGTCGGTTACACCTTCATAGTTTTTTCCTTCTTCTTCTTTTACTTTTGGCTGTTCCAGATTAGGAGTCACCACAGGGGATACACCTTTATAGTTTATGCTCAGTTATAATATTTGCTGGTAGGTGTAAAATGTTCAGGCTCATTCACACCTTAAGTTCAGTGCTTTTCATTAAGAACACATCTTGAAATACATTAATTGAAATGCATGGCCTTAGTAGCACCCACGCGCATATTTGAATATCCTTCTGATCACCACAAACAGACTGCAAATATGTCCTTAATTATTGCTAATATAACATCCTCAGAGGACGCCACATGATTAGAAAGACTGATTTATATATTTCTGAAATATTTTGAGAAAAGTTGTGCAAATAAACATAGATTTATTTATTTTGTTTGTTTGTTTATCTATTTATTTAATCCTGAGAAATATCGCCCAGATACTGTTCATAGCATTAGTCAGAGTAAATCCTCACCATGCAGGTGTGAGGAATCAACATTTTAGAGCTGATCCTGGATCAGCCTCCCTACTCCCACCCGTGATCTCCAGCACTATCAGCTGCAGCCCAGAGCTCATCCTGGGTAGCCATATGAGCCAGTTTTCCACCCACAGCTGTGGAGCAGAGAGAGCCCTGCAGTGCTGCTTAACGCTGCCTGGGCTTCTGCAGCCTGCAGCCGTTACGCTCTTTAAACCAGTGCTATAAGGTGTGTGTGTGTGTGTGCGCTTGGATGATAATAATGTGTTAAAGGGGAGGTGTGTGGGTACTGAGAAGAATAAGACAGCTTAGCCTTGTTTGTTTTCCCTCTGTAACGGGGAATCATCAGCGTGCGCTTCTCACTGCCAAGGCGCATCAAACGTAGTCACCAACATCTGTTCCCTGCAAAGTCATCATTTATGGGACTTTACCAGCATGACACTACAGAGGCCCTATTTGCATAGCACCCTGCTGTGAGAGCTGCCGCAGTGAGAGAAAGAGTACATCCACCAGCAGCCCACATCTGACTACTGAGGCTGATAGAGGGAGGAATAAAAGCTAATGCCAAGGGGGGCTGGAGGGAGTATTAAGCATCTGCTATTACTAGGATTTATTTTAATGTACATTTTTTTTTCCATACCTCAGACTTCATTCTGATATTAATTATTTAATTTTAAGAAATGTAATTTTGTGCTTTACTTTATATTTAAATCAAGCTATTTCTCTGTCTTTTACTAATCAGGCAGTAGCCATGTTCACTGAGCTTATTCGGGAGAACTTCAGGAACAGTAAGCTGAAACAATGTCTTCTGCCACCACTGGGGGAGCTACTCCACCTCATTGCTACCCAGGTAAAACTCTTTTGTGTGGACAACAGTATTGACTTGTGCTTTTATGTATTGCTAATTTACTAATATATAGCTTGCTTCTTATTCATTAATATTTTAAAATCTTATTCTGTTGAAAATAGATTTCAGATTCAAATGAACCCAACCTAGGAATGGCTGTATTGGGTTACTGCACTTAAATGGCAATTTACCTAATAGTAAATGATGAATTACCATAGTGGAGCTGCAGGTACTTAGCTTTTACAGACCAGTGTGCTCATTGTGCAGGCCTGATTGTGTTTTACCAGTGAGTTTTTGCCCAGTTATTCTCCAAGTTTCTTACTTTGAATATTTCATCATTAAGTTCATTGTCTTTCGGAGTGCTATTGAACAATTATTTTGCTTCAGTTTGTTGCAGTTTGTGTGGGAAAATAAAAGCTAATCTGAAACCCTTAAAGTGTTACAGGGTTGTAAAAACAGTAAGTGCAGTAGGTGTTGCTCTTACCAACCAGATGAGAGTGCTGTGTTAATGCAGGCGAGAAACCTATGTACTGGTGGGGTTAAACTTTATGGTTGTGTTTTATCCCTCTCTTAGCTCTGTTGTTTGCCAGGTTGAGGAAGTTCATCGCACACACAGCACTTATTGACGTTATTGGCTAGGGGAGCTCAGAGGCCTGGGGACTCTCATGTGCCCTTGATTGGTTTTAGCTAATGATTTTTTTTTTCTTTGTTCTTTTCATCTTTTTGCTAAATTAAGGAGACCTGTTTGAATATCAGAAACAGGGGTCTGTATATGTTAAACCCCAGTTTTTCTCTAATAGGTCCTGATAGCTTGGACACTTGGACACCCACACTCGTTTACCTTCATAAATGTGAGATGATCAGCATCAGGATGTTCATGCAAGCACAAATTATTACTGTGTGTATATAATATATTAGGGCTGGGCACATGAAAGGGCACATTATTATCGCGACAATTTTATATCGTTATTGCAGGTTTTTTAATCCTTTTATTTGAAAGTTTGATGTTTTTTTGTGCTCGTGAATGCATGGAGCAGGCAGCATGGACAAAAGTATTGAACATTTTCATACAAGTTATAATAGGTCTATGGGCTATATAAAACATGTTCATGGAGTTCTTTGTACAAAACCACTCTAACAAAGAAGAGATGTCAGCAGTTCTATTCTTTTTTTTTTTTTTTTTTTTCTTTTTTTTTTGGTTGGCTAGTTTCAAACCTCCCGCCTTTCACCATCCTAAGGCACGCTTTCTTTGTTTTCTGGACAGTGCCTGTCTGAGTCGAAGGCGCAAGCCCATGACTCTGATTTACCTCGGGGATCGCAGGAACAGACAGATAGCCAGGATTCCATGCTCGTGTGTTTATTCAAAGGAAACAAAACAGGAACTGAAATAGGCACGCGGGCCG
>JBBPDB010000007.1:10337899-10353141 GCA_037974465.1 Brachypetersius altus | reverse complement strand
TATTAGGGATGCACCGATTGCAATTTTCTTGGCCGATTCTGATTACCGATTTTTTTTGTAAGTGTGATCGGCCGATACCGATTTTTTCCCCAACAACAACTTTTTTAATGTAACGTGGTAGTTACTTTCCCTGTTTACTGGTTACTTTTATAGTAGTGACATATGATAGTGGCAGCTCTACAGCAAATACAAACAAAAATCTAATGTTTTCATAACAAATTTTCTTTACAAATTTAAATAAATAAAATGTAATACATAAACAAATAAATAAAACCCCCCAAAAAAGATCGGTTTGAAATCGGCAATATGTGTGAGTGATCAGGCAGATCAGGCCAAAAATCGTCCGTTTCCGATCCCTGGCCGATCGATCGGTGCATCCCTAATAGTGAGTGCTGTCGTTTAAATTGTTTCTGACCAGTCTAGACTATAGACCCCATGATTAGAAATAAACCTACATTCCCATAAGCTCATTTAACTAGAATTGCAAACTTCTGTCTTGTTCGAAAATGCTGATTGTTTCTACACCATTTAAATAATTATAAGCATTCTCTTGTCGTAATCCATGCATAATTAAATTGTAGACAGCTCATGTATGCTGAAGACCCTAATTGGCCTTAGTCCTGTCTTATAAATATGATATGTCATCACCGCCAGCCATGATGTTCAAACAGGCATGCATTCCACTGTGATCCACTTCCATCTCCCTATTGGATGCCTTTTCTCTTGATGTTCCCCTCTTGCTTCATCTCACTCTGTCTCTGTCTCTCTATGTCTCCCTCTCTGTCTCTCTCTCTTTCTCTCCTCACTTCTCTTTCACCCATCTCTCCCACTCTCCCCTGCTTTGTTTTTCTATCTCTCTCCCCTCATCTTCTATCTCTCTCCCACTCTTACAAGTGTTCCCCTGGTGCAATGTGTCAGAGCTGACCCTACTCTCTATCTCCCACAGTGAGAGCAGCTTCCTCACTGCTCTCATAAACACTTCCCTAATTAGCTCTGCGGTGTCGGCCGCATGAAGCTACTGCTGACAGGCACTGCAGCCCTTCTGCAGACGCGTCAATCCGGACGCACTGTGCCCAGCGTCTCGCTGTTCCATGCAGACACAAGAAGTGTACTTTAAAACCAAATGAGGAGGTGCTTTTAACTTGTTCACTGTGCAAGAAAATAGTGCTGGGAAGTAGTGATGCCTGTGCTGTAAAACTGGTCTCTGGACTTTTAGAAGAGACTGAAAAATGGTATATTTGTGTTGGGAGGTTATGGAAATGTTTATTAACAGAACAGGTTTTTATGTGTTTATTATTAGTTGATGATCTTGGAGAACTAACTGCTCTGAAACTAATATGCAGGTTATGTAGAGTGGGACTGTAGAGTTGACTACATACAGGCCTTATAGCTTAAGGGGTAAATTCACAGTTTGAAAAAGCAAAGAATATCGCCATGTAGTTCAGATTGCAGATTTGGTCTTGCTTACAGAAAAGTGGTCACACTTTCTAATCAGCCAAATGTCTGCAGAATGAGAACTGTTGTGTTTGGCCAGTAGATGCTATAACATTAATGAGAGCTTCCTATCAAACTTGTCTTCTGTCTCTTTTAGGATTCCAATTACAGCTGCTCACATATAGGGATGCCTGGACCATGGTGTGACACTCTGTGAAAGTAATTTATTACAAAAGTCACTGTCTACTCATTTCCATTCTTCCTCAGATTACTTTAAAATCATTATTTATGTCATTATCAAACAAGCTTTTATTAGCTGGATGTAGCCAGGAGGCCACTACCTCTAGCTGAAGCTTGCTTGCTCCTGACATGTGTAAATAGATAGATTTTAAAGTTACCCCCGAATTGTCATGCTCTCACTTGGTCCCAGTATGATTGTAGGAACGGCAGGACAATTGCCTGCATTCTGTGAGATAAATGCCTGTTAGGGAGGAAGGAATTTCATCAATAGCTTATTTGTTGTGATTGTGGCATGGCTTTAAGTCAGTGATGCACTCATAAATATCTTGTTAGCCCGATCCCGGTCACTATAGAAGGTACGAGTTTCATGCTGCAAAAGTGTTAGAGTAATATTTCATCTGAACCTAAAAACTGAGCTATTGATGGTGTGATCCTACCTTTTGCTTTCCATAACAGCAATTGTAATCAATACTAGTCTGGTAAAACAATTTTATCAGAGGAGTCTTGTAGGGTTTTATCCTCTACAGTTATGGGTACATATTACACTTTATTTCCCCTTACAGACTACAGTATATTGAATAAATAATGGTGAATCAATAATGTGGATTTGTCTTAAGTGAAAGTGACAATCTGGTCATACATGAACACACCACAGCAAACAGTGTGAACAGCACAAAATACTTCCTCTGCATTTAACCCATTCACCAAGCGAAGCTGGGTGCAGCTACGAATTCAGCACCCGGGGAGCAGTGTGTGGGGACGGTACTTTGCTCAGGGTACCTAGCGGTCTTGGGAATCGAACCCACGACTTCCTGATCACAGGGCGAATGCCTTAACCACTAGGCTACCAGCTGCCCCTGGTTATTTAGACCAAAGTTATTTACTTTTTTGGATAGCATGAATCCATCAAAACACTGGAACAAATCTGGAACAGACTGGTCAAGAAACCCACAACACACAGTGCAAACATTGTGACTGGTTGGAAGAATAATTTATAAAGTGCAATTATAAACTGGTTAGGCAGTTTATAATTGGTTATAAACTGCCTAACCAAGTGACAGCAGTTTTTTTTTTACTTAATTCCCCATATTTAGTTGTCTTTGGGTTTAAAGAATATTGAGTCTATTGTGATAAATGCCCAGTTGCCTGACTTGCCTTTATGCATTCACAGCATTTAATTAGTTCTCATTTTAGAGCCACATCAATTATTTTGACTGTATTACATGTAAAGTGAGTGTCATTGATTGACATCTGTTATAATGAGATTAGACATTGCCGTTGTATTACTTGCTCTATGTAGTCTATAGAACTGACACTCCCGTAATTTCATGAGTACAGAGAAAGTGCTAGAATTATTCCTTTGAACCTGACTCAATCAGGTGAATTACACACCTAAGCACACTTTCTCCTTGGATCGCACCCTAGATTATAAAAGATGAGCATTACTTTAAAGCAGCTTTTAAATTAGACAGTAGCCCTGCTCTGCCTGACCCCAGGAGAACAGTTCTGCTGAGGAAAAAATGAAAATTATAAGACTGTGACTCCCCATATTACAGCCAGGAGGATCAAAGTAACATCTTATACATTTTCAGTAGTGATTTCACCACAATCCTCCTTTAATGGAAAAGTGCCAGTATGCTGTTTAATTTTACAGCTACCTAAATGGCTTACTCGGCTTTGCATTGCATCTCTTACATGTTAAGATGCTCGGTTTCATAGAACAACTTACATTTCTCTAGTTTATCTTTTTGCAAGTCATGGAGCTCTCTTATAAGCAAGAACTGTGTAGGTGTATTTTGAGACACAATGCACATTGTCTTTATCCAGGATGGCGTGGCTACGTCCAGACTTCTTGCTGACCTCTCAGCACAGACTACACTTTTTTTTTTTTTTTTAACATA
Source organism: Brachypetersius altus (assembly GCA_037974465.1). Lineage (NCBI taxonomy): Eukaryota > Metazoa > Chordata > Actinopteri > Characiformes > Alestidae > Brachypetersius > Brachypetersius altus. The sequence goes on along the minus strand of JBBPDB010000007.1, from coordinate 10,349,566 downwards.
CCACTTTGCACCTTGAATATAGGCTCAGCCAGAACTGCTGCTACACTCTTAACGTATAACTTAAAAAAACTTATTTAAAAAAAAAAAATTATAGCTTTCACCTTTTACCTTTAACTTGATTCAATTTTTATCTTAGTTTTTAAATTATTTTTTTTATAATTCTTTGCACAGTCATAAAAAGGAGCAGTTCAGGATACATTTCATGGCGTGTTGTGCTTGTATAACTATGCATGTGACAAACAGAGAATCTTGATCTTGAATCTTATTTATTTTATTTATACAGGTAAACTTTAATAGATTTTGTTGATGGTTTTGACAATACTGAGCTTTTGAAAAGATCGAAACAGCACTAACAAATCTATTTCTTTCTTAGTTGAGAAGTTTAAATCACTTGGACATGCCCCTAGCAATCACTTTGTAAATCATTTTAATATAGATATCATTTGGAATTATTCTCTTCAAAAACAAACAAAAGATTACTGATGCAATGAAATACCACAGCAAAATTGTCATGGTATTTTGAAGACTTTGTCTGTCCTTTCTCAGAGACTGTGACGATAACCCAGTTATTTGAACATTTCTTCTGGCATTCATTTTGGCTGGTTATGTGTTTAATTCCTCAGTCACAGCTATTCTTACCTGCTCTGCATAGTCCCTCCAGTCTTCCTTTTCTAACACAGCTTGACTTTCAGCTCTTATGTTATTACTGGGTGTACTGCTCTGCAACGGTGGTGTTGCTCTGTGCAATTTTCTCCCTGTTTGCTTTTTTCATCTGTGTCTAATTTGAGAGACGCACCTCAGTACAACGCTTGGTTTGTGTATGTATATGTGTTTGTTCACATGTGTATGTGTGAAAGAGAGTGATAGAGAATGCGAAGTGTGTGTCTGAGACTTGTCTGGAAGGGAAAAATTGAGGCAATGATTGCGCTGAATTGTGCTGGGCTGGTTGGAAAACAAGCTAATTAACAGTGCCTCTTAATAAGCACAAGCCCCAAGGCTGTGGCAAACTGTCAGCTGTGGAGCTGTGATTCTCTCAGTTTCACTCCACACACTCTCACCTTCTGACACTCTCACCTTCCTGCAGAAAAGTGAAATAGGCAAAGCAGTCAGTCAGTAGCATATTGCTTTTGACTTTCTTTTTCTACCTAGAACCCAACACCCCTGGTAGGTACGCAAAAATGAAGAACTGGAAAAAAAATATATTTCGAGCACATGATGAGCATTAAAATTCTACAACCAAGAGAATATTCACCTTCCATAAACTGATACATTGTTATAGTATAATTTCAGTTAGAAATCCAACTGTATTTGAATGATTTTAGTTATACTTGTAATTTTCAAATGTGTCTTGCATTGCATTTTAAGTCCTCTTATGGTAACAGAAGAGTAATAAGCATTAATAGACCCTTAAGAAATCATCCAGTGTTCCTAGCCTTAGACTTTCTCATGCATTAATAATGTATATCACACATTCCAAAAATACAGAAAGCAAGAAAGCACACATTCTGTCAGATTATGCAGTTAGTTTTTTGAAAAGATAAAAAGACATTAGTTACATTAGTTTCAGTGCTATTATCAATACTGTTGCAGTGGGAAGATGTTTTAGCTAAAAAACAAAAAGCATTAAATGTTTGGAAGTCATTCTGCCATTCAGGTGTTCATGACACCAACAGAAATTATGATTGGTTCCACCATGTTTCATTATTTAGGACATTTATTTTGAATTCCTATTATTTTACCTTTGTTTTACCTTATCTTGGATGTTGTTTGTTGTATTGATTGTTTTGCGTTTAATTTCAGGCTGCAAAGCAACAAAAGGTGAATATTTTGAAGGGTGTGATTCTTTTCTATACCCACTGTAACATCAAAATTGGTATTGTTCTGAAAAACAATAAAAATAATAATAAACCAGGAAATAAAAAATTCAATGATTGTAAACTTGTTAAGCAAAAAGTTAAGATATTTATTGCAACTATCAACATGAAAGAAAATATGTAAAATAACATTATAACAAAGTACTGTACTAAAACACAACATGCAATATTTCCTACTAGACATTGCTGTGAGATCAACTCTATTTCATTTCAATCCCATCACCTCTCTAGACGTGGAGTGTAATTGATGAAATGCATCTTCTCTGTTTGCTAGCATCATTCCAGGGCTGTGTGTCTCCAGGCTGAATAATAATGTCTTTCTGGCCTCTCTCTCGCTCAGGCTGGTGATGTACATTGAGAGAGACATCCGAAAGGCCACGCCAGGGAAGGAGCAACAAAGCGGCAATGAATACCTGTCAAAATGCCTGGCCCTATTCATCCGTCACACCGTTCGAGAGCTGCCAGCCATCCTGGGTAAATCAATCACATTACACCCAAAAAGAGAGAGAGGGAGAGAGAGAGAGAAAGGGAAGAAGAAGGTAGGGATATGGGGGGGCAATGAACACAGAGGTATGGAAGGGGAGAGAAACAAGCAAGGGAAGGAATGAAAATTAGCTGATGGACAGGAAGGGAGCAAGAGGAAAGAAGAAAATGAGTAAAGGAGGATGGAGCAGGGGTGATGAGAATGAGCATCAGTGTCTTCAGTGTCTAATTTGATCATCTTCTCTTTTTAATTACCTTTCTGATTGAATTTGGGCACGGGAGGGAGCACATATCGACCTGTTCCTGCAGTTTCATTTGTAGATCAGCACTGCTATGCCTAGAACTAGGTCAGGCTGGTTCATGTCCTTCCGCAAAGAAGTTTTGTCCTGACTTGGTGGGCATGGGTATATGTCCCGCATGTCAACTCATGCCAACTGTAGAGCTTCTGAAGGTGCATGTTATTTAGTTTGTAAGTGTGCTATTACTGATCAGAAATAGCTTCTTATAATCTACCTCTCTCACTGGGCTTTCTGCAGATGACATGCTGGAAGCATTAGGAAGCATTGTGGGAAGGAAGCATCCATCCACTGCCCAGACACGCCACCTTAAACAAAGCCTACCCATGATAGCTGTGTTGCTGCACTTACTTACCTCACAGGTGGGTATTGGTGCTTTCCTTTGGCTGGTAGCTGCTGGAGCTTGCATATCACAATTACAACAACTTTTTTTTTGGAACATTTTGTTTTTACTTCGAAGTCGCTTTAAGAAAATAGTGGAGTAACAAGTAGGATTTTATAATTAAATGAAAGTGAACATCTGCTGATTAAAAAAGTAGTGTGTGTCTGTGAACAAATTAAAGGTTTTACCATAAAGGGTTCTCGCATTATAAATATTGCACAGTAAAAACATAAGATAACTTGACTGACAAACCTGAATGAAAGCAGAAAAAAACCCTACACTTTAATTTCACATCTTCATTTGCAGAGGCAATAAAGGAGCGATCTTAATATCCTTCTCCTTTTCATTCCCTGTAATCATGGAGTGTGGTGTCAAGGAGAGATATGTGTGAGCATGTCGGAGTGAAATGATGCATTAAAGGTTGATCTTTTCTCAAATTGCTCCGTCCCTGCAGCCACACACACGCGGACACATTATTGTCAGTTACCCAATGGTGCGAAATTGGATTTACTGCTGACACACTCAGTCGTGCTGAAATTAATATGAAGGGATCTTTCGCTCACCCTGTGAGATGTTTGTCACTAAGCCAAATCGATGAGACCTAGCTGCTGATTAAATACCCTTCTCCATTTGGCCACGATTTGCCATGGAGATTCAACCTCCATCAGCAGTGGCAAATTGAGTGGTCTCATTTTGGGAGTAATAGCTTGTTACCGTGATGGTTCCACTGCCATTAGCTCATTTGAGGAGGTTAACATTGCAACATCAACCATTAAAGTAAAACTACACTGGCAATAATAGCTGGCTCTTCGAGTTTTCTCCATGTGTGTAATTTGTTTTTCCATGTACATGGCCTGTGCATTAGGGTGCAATTTATGATCATAGGTTTATTTGTTGATTGACTGATATTAAGGAATTTGCTGATGGGTTTAGCTGGTAATGGCATTGGAGTTGGGGCAGCTTATCATGCCAAAGGCTTTGCTAGCCTCATGTGATTGAAGCCAAGCCTGTAATGCACACAACTCTGTGGAATCACAATTTAGAATGGTTTCGTTGTGTGTGTGTACTGCTGGGTAACAATTATCAGAAATGTTAAGTGATATACCGAAAGATAAAAAGTTGTGTTGTGTCAAGTAAAAACTTGATTCAACACAGGGGTGCTTTGTGAAAAAAAAGAGTGGCAGAATACCGCAATGTTTAAGAATTTTCAGTTAATTGAATCATTCAATGTTATAAAAGTACTCAACCGGTGGTTGTAAATAGCTTAATTTTTGTAATAAAAATTTTTTTGCAGCTTAGATTCCATATTTGGACTGAATTAACTGGGGAGTGTATGATACATTTTGAAACACTTAACAGTGATTGTAGAAGCCACAGGGTCAGTAAATTAAACAAAGATAATTGTTTGGCAGGAAATTGGCATCAAAAATCAAGCATGACGGTCAATTAGGTCAACTGAAAATTGTATTTTATTTTATTTCAGTGAATCAAAAAGTCAGCAGGGTGTACGCATGTCTACTGTTGTGATTTCACACACATGTTCCCTTTTCATTGCCACCTACCAATGTAAGCACATGGCCTTGGTGTTAACATTTCATGGATTACAAATCCTCAATATGTTTAATAATGATGAATGAGTTTTCCTGAGATTGGTACCATTTGACTTGTAAACCTAATCTTAACTAAAACTGTCATTTTAATTTAAAGAGAGTTACTAACCTATGCCGCATGCAAAAAGTCAACACGTTTTTGTGGCACTCCTGTGACACAGGTTAAGCAGTCTAAATAATTGTTAGTTGATTGGGTGTTTAATTTGGAATCACTTTTTTAGTGTAATTATTTGATGCATAGTTTTTACAGTTACACCTTTGTTGACATTTTGGCATCAAACCCCAAATTCTATATTAGGTCCTCAAAAAAGAATGCATGCAGGTGATTCTTTTTGCTTTTCTTTCCAAATTCTAACTCTTGAAAAATTAAACACACCCATATGGGCACAAAGAGATAATTGTGACATCATTGATCCTTGAACATACAATCAACTCAGTACATTGACAGCAGAAAACCAGTCAGTATCTGGTGTGGCCACCATTTGCTTCACGCAGTTCAACACATATGTCGCATAGAGTTGATCAGGTTGTTGATTGTGGGCTGTGGAATGCTAGTCCACTCTTCTACAATAGCAGTGCAAAGTTGCTGAATATTGGCAGGAACTGGAACATGCTGTCGTATTTGCTGATCCAGAGCATCCCAAACATGGGTAACGTGTTCAGTGAGTATGCTGGCCATGCAAGAACTTGGATGTTTTCATCTTCCAGGAATTGTGTACAGATTCTTGCAATGTGGGGCCGTGCATTGTCATGATGTAACATGAGATTATGGTCGTGGATGAATGGCACAACAATGGGTCTCAGGATCTCATCACAGTATCAAAATGCCATCAATAAAATGCACCTGTATTCATTGTCTATAACATACACCTACCAATACCATAACCCCACCGCTACCATGGGCCACTTGATCCATAACGTTGACGTCAGCAACCCGCTCACCCACACAACGCCACACATGCTGTCGGCCATCTGTCCAACAGTAAAAACTGGACACATCCATGAACAGAACGCCTCTCCAACATGCCGGACACCATTGAATGTGAGCATTCAGTCAGGTCCAGACCCCAATGAGGACGACGAGCATGCAGATGAGCTTCCCTGAGACGGTTTCTGATGGTTTGTGTAGAAATTCTTTGATTATGCAAACCGATTGTTGCTGCTGCTGTCCGAGTGGCTGGTCTCAGACGATCTTGGAGGTACATACACTGGACGTGGAGGTCCTGGGCTGGTGTGGTTACACGTAGTCTGCGGTTGTGAGGCCGTTTGGATGTACAGCCAAATTCTCTGAAATGCCTTTGGAGATGACTTATAGAAATCAACAATCATTTCACAGGCAACAGCTCTGGTAGACATTCCTGCAGTCAGCATGCCAATTGCACGCTCCCTCAAAAGTTGTGACATCTGTGGCATTGTGCTGTGTGATCAAACTGCACATTTAAAAGTGGCCTTTTATTGTGGGCAGTCTAAGGCACACCTGTGCAATATTCATGCTGCCTAATCAGCACCTTGATATGCCACACCTGTGAGGTGCAAAGGAGAAGTGCTCACTAGCACAGATTTGTGAACAGTATTTGAGAGTAATGGGTCTTTTGTGTATGTAGAAAATGTTCAGCTCATGAAAAATGGGAGCAAAAACAATAGTGTTGCGTTTATATTTTTGTTCAGTCTGTGTGTGTGTCTGTGTGTGTGTCTGTGTGTGTCTTCATACATACATTCATGTCAAGTGTCCCGGGTCCAGTCTCATCTGTCTCCCATCATCTCTCTGGCCTGATGCAATGCTGACAGCACACACTCAGAGCATTCATCAGTCACTCAGGTCATATCACAGGTCAGCTGTGCTGTGACTTGCCCAGCAGAAAACTTCAGTCTCTTACTGACGAGCTTGACCTTTCACACCCCTCAGCAGCCTGGACTGTTCCCTATCATGGTCACGCTACTAAAAGTACGTCTGAGCGGCTTAAGCCCTGCCTCACACTGCAGGCCTCCAGCTCTGACGTTCTCTATTCCTCGCCAGAGTTTTCTGCTGCACTTCAGCATCTGGGAAAAAACATGCTGACAGTTAGCTGACAGCACCATGAGACTTTATTAACAATGTTCTTGACTCCTTATGACTGTTGGGCAAGTGTTCCACACACAGAATTGAGTAGGTTCCATACTACTCAAATTTACTAGCTTTATAGATAACTACTATAACAGCTTGAGCCTTGGTTCTCAGTCATAGAACAGTACAAACAAACAAATATTTAAATTATGTAGGACATTCTAGATTTGTCATTATATTTAAATAGAAACATTTAATTGTGTAATGAAGTATGCTGTTTCGACTGTCTTTTATGTAACAGCATAAATTGCTGTGGTATAGTGGGCTGTGGCTGAATGAAAATCACTTGTTGAATTGTGGCTTGAAACACTTATGTTATGGAGGACATACTAAGTGCGGGGAAATAATAAGGAGTCATTTAAAATGGGACACTGTCTAATCTCATTCGATTGGTTTGGCAGATCTTCAGGCCTCAGGTGGTGAATGAAGAGTTTCTCATTAAATTTGGAGCACTGCTGGTGAGTGGCTGTATTGCCTCAGTTCAAATAATCTTGTTGAAATGGAAGCATTAAAGAACTGTCGTCTTCTAGATCTCACCCTTGTGTAGCTCACTGTTTGAGTGTGTATTGATATTCACACACTGTTTCCCTCTTTTGCTTTTGGTTAGAATCACATTACATCCATCGACTCCAATGAAACCAGCTTGGGAAGTGCTGTAGGTAAGTTTATCCTCAGAAATGTAAGAATGTTATTCGACCATTCATTTGTATATAAAATGATGCATACAGAATCAAATTGCTGAGTAGAGTGGATGGGTGGGTGGATCATTTATACACTTTGTAAGAGTACTGTCAGTTACTTGTCCCACCCAAAATGTGTAGGGCAAGCAGCATCTGAAGAGTTAATCAGGAACACATTGTCTGCAGTGGAGGCCATTTCCCAACACCATGCTCTTTTGAGCACACATCGCTGCACTGTGAGTATTCACCCTGACATACAGCAACTACAGCAACAAACCAGTAACCACATATTGCACACCATGTTAATATACTGACAAGTGCTATGCTCATACATGCCCATAATGAATCTACCCCATGAAAAATAATACAGATAAATATATTAAGTTAGATGCTGTACAGTTCTAAGATATCAGGACATTACTATATTTTCTTTTTTTTTTAATAAGTAAAATGTTTTCAAGCCATTTCTACACTGCCAGGAGTTCATATATGCATACGTGTTCTTTGTCAGAATTGTAAACCAAGCTCAGAAGAGCAAGGGTGGTGGTAGCTCAGTGGGTAGGATACTTGCCTCCCGACCAAGAGGTCATGGGTTCGAATCCTACCTTCAGCACCACCACTGGTTCCCCGAGCAAGACCCTTAAGCCTAAGTTGCTCCAGGGAGAGACTGCCCCCTGTAGTTAGGGATAAAAGCGTCTTATAAATGCCATAAATGTAAATGTAAACCAGCCTGTACAGAAGGAATTCTCGAACAGATGTTTGTCTCTGACTTTACAGAGTGCTTTACAACTCCAAATCTGGCACAAATTTAACAAATGTACTGCTTTGCTATCATGTCCTGATTACATTCAATGTTGGTATAGCTGTTCTGTCCTATCTTACATTGTTATTTCTCTCCGTAAATGATGTACAGTGTTGTGCTGTGCAGAAACACTTATAGCAGTGAAAATAAACTCTAGTTTCATTGTCTTAAGTACAAGTACAGTTATGATATACTTTACTGTGTCTACAGGCCACTAACAATAGACATTACAAGACTATAAATACTAAGTAGGTCTAGACATTATGCACTCCAACATTACAATATAATTAATAAGTGACAACACAATACAGCATTCTTCATTAGGTAGTAAATTAATATGTGACAGAGCAAAGTAGCAATATGAAGCGTGGCTGTGAGTGGAGTATGGGGATTGCAAAACAAATAATGTTTCAGCAATGTACCGAATTAGTGCACAATAAAGTGGCTGTGCAGAATGTTAAGCATTGGAGAAATCAACGATATGCAAGTATGACTGTGTCGAATTTAGTTGTAATATTGCACATTAATGACCGTCTTTGGTCTATACTATATACCTTGTCGCCATATATTATTGCTAATGGTAGGTAGTTTTGAATTGGCACAAGGGCAAATTGAATCATTTTGAGCCCCATGTGAAAGCGGTCAGAGCACTGTCTGTGTCCAGGCTGACAGCATAGCTCAAACTGGGATCACATTTTCACACTGCCCACTGCTATTGTTCTCACTAACTTTGAGGAACAGGAAGGCCAGCAGTGTTTGTGCATGTGTGAGTGCATGAATGCCTGTGTGTCTGTCTGAGGCTTTTTTAATGAGTATTGACGTGCTTTGGGTAGAAGCAATGCATTAGTAAGCTTTGAGAGGAGGCAGCCCTCTGATACTCCGTAATAGGAGAAGGCACCTTAATTACAGTTCGCCAGAAGTCATTAGATCCTGTTCCCTATTGTCATTGCTGGCTTTTTGTGGAAGTGAGCACACACATCTGCACAAAGAAGTGTGTCTGAATCAGGACACACCAAAAACACTGATGTGAATGAAGGTTATAGGCAAAACTTTGCCATATACCTAACAAGTACTTGATGAGATTCATTTAACATGTCTCGGAACTACTGTAATTACACTGCTACTGTACTGCACACAACATTTTCTCTACAGTACATGAGATTTAAAATGAACTGATTTTGTACTTACTATACATGTTTAGCTAAAGCCAAACCCTTTACACATCAAGGATTTTTGTGTACTAAGGGAGATGAAAGACATTCAAATGTAGTGTACATACTCTTCTTTTGAATGCATAATACAAGCTTTAGACAATTGGCGTAAAAAAAAAAAAAAGATAACCATTGTAATGTATTTTCTCAGCATTCGTCTCACTTTGAGCCTCTGTTGAAAAGATGCCAATGGCTATCCACATTAAGCCACCTGTATGCAACATTTGTTTCTATGGAGATGATTCTACTAGGTAATAATCATAAAACCCAATTGTAAATTTCAAAAGAGCTGGCGTAAGGCCTTTTTTTTGTAATGGACTCTCCATGATCAAAGTAGCACAGCTGACATTACATTTCCATGCAAATTGAAGCTCTCCTGAGTTCTCTCACTTTTGTGAGTATGTGTGAGTGTTTGTGTGTGTGTGAGAGTGCATTTATGTCTGCGTGCGTGTGTGTGTGTGTGTGTGTGTGTGTTTGTGTGTGTGTGTGTGATGAGTAGATGACTGAGAATATGAATTCTTAGCTTATACAGATGAGGTGCTCTTGGTTTGTGAATAATGTGGAGCTTTTTCACTCTTCAAGGTTGTGGATACTATCCTGCCGCCGTTGGCGTTGTTAGCATTCAGTAAGAATGGTGAGTAGTATTGCCGCTAGTTCAGTAGAAGGGCGGAGGGGACTCATAACACATACAGGCCTGATTCTGCAGTGCTCTTTTAATCCTTATCCAAAAATGTTGCTTTGTTTTAAATGGTTTAACGTTAGTAAACATCTTGATGTCTTGCTATATGGATGCAGCAAATGCATTACCAAAATTATAGAGCTCCAGGGTCTTTCTTCTGCTCAGGTGCCATTTTATAGATACATGCACTTTGTTACTGTTAAAGAGGGCACTTTTGAATCATGAATGTTTATGTTTACATGTCTGCAACATCTGCTTACAAAAACGAACCTCGTCTAACTGCTGTGTGTGTTTTTAACAGTGGAATGGCGTATCGTGAGTTTGCGGGTACTGTCAGAGATAACCCTGCTGTTGCTGAGCCAGGAGGCAGTGGAAGAAGGCGAGAGAGAAAAACGAAGCGCGTGGGATGGAGAGGGCAGTTCCTCAAACAAACGACTGCTGACTCTTATTACCCAGGACCTCCTGCCTCAGTGAGACAGATCTTTACCATCTATTATAATAATAATAATCATAATAATGATGATGATAACATTTTTTTAAATGAGTCTTAACTGTTATAATAATTTAGTTGGCTTATGACTTTCCTTCTTCAGGTGTCAGTCTCTTCTTCTGGAGCCAGACCCAGTACCCGTTTATGCTCTCAAACTTCTCGGATCCCTCACTGAACACAGCACACCTGTCAATAGGTAAACTCTCAGTAATAATGTTATTAATAAAACAATCATCATCATATTGTCATAATAAACTTGGATGGATATCAACCTCAAACTAATACTAGGTTTTATTATGACAGTTTTTTTATGAGAAGAAAATAATTAAGATGCTTTTCAGTTCAGGGAGCCACAGAACAGTTAATTTAGCTATTGAAATGCTTAATTAGTTGATGAGCCAGGTGTGTAAGAATCGGAAAACCACTAAATTTATATTATCCAATGGGAATGCAGAACCAACACTGGTGAGCCATGTTTGATTATTAGGCATGGTGTTGTTTTTGCTGTTGTTTTCAAAAACTAGGTAAACTTACCTGCTGATATTTTAGAGGGTCATGTTTCATAATATCATTTATTAGAGACATTGAGTGAGCTTCGGACTGGGGGCATTTTTCTTGTAGCCAAGTCTCCCTTGTGGATGTGAATGTGGTTTTATTAGATTATTGATCCAGTAGTTGGGGAAGTAGGTCAGGCTGTAAGTACACCAATATTGTGGCTTTGTACTGCTGCATGAAACAACAGCTTAGGCACATGTTTGTTGTGTTTTGACAACAAATATTAAACAATATTGGAAGAGCCTTAATGTAAAATATGAAAACTAGCTATATTCCAGTTGAGAGATACTTGTATAAAGATGTATGTTGCGTATGTCACTTTTATGTGTTGTACCAGTCATCTGCATGTTTTCAGGTCTTAGCTCTACACTGCACAGTACTGGGTCATTCCTCTGCTGGTGTGTTTACACAGACACAAAAACAAACACTCTCTCTCTCTCACACACACACACACACACACACACACACACACACACACACACACACACACACACACACACA
>JBBPDB010000007.1:10321370-10337799 GCA_037974465.1 Brachypetersius altus | reverse complement strand
TCTCTCGCTCTCTCTCTCACACACACACACACACACACACACACACACACACACACACACACACACACACACACACACTGAGTCTGTCTTATATAGTCTTTATTCTCATTGTTTGCCTTGACCTCCCTCCCTTTCTGTTTTTTTCACCTTCCTCTCTAAGCTGAAGCAGTGATGGGCAGTCTCTGTGTGTGTCTGTGTGTGTGTGTGTTTCCCTTATCTCACTGCTGTTTCGCTAATGGCTCCTCCCGGCCTCTCTACACATTGTCTTTCTTGGTGCTGATAGAGCACGCCGCGCGGCTGAACTATTCAAATTGATGTCAGCAATCGGAGAACGTTCGTCTGTTGCCACCATCTACACCCCCATCCCCCAACCTCAGCGTCTGTGAGGAGCTATTACGTTCACAATGGTGAAATTAAATTGGGTTTGCCACCGCTTGATAAAGTCCTAAAAAAGCGTAGACCTTCACTTGATGGGTTCCGGGCAAAAAGAGATTGCAAATTGGGGACATTAGCAGGTTCAGCGCGCAAGCATCATCTGTCCTTCATTATCGGTTCTGTTAGCAGTTCAAACTTTCCAATTATTGAGAACCTTTGGCCAATTTTGCCTTTATGCAAGCTGTGGTGAATATGTTCCCTCTTAAGAAAGTGAAGCTGAAGCACTACTTCACTACTGAATGGCTTTATGTTAATGTTGTGCATGTTGTAGCCTTTACCCACTTTGCTCAGTGGGAAGATATGTTTGCTAGTGAAATGTTGAAATATTTGTAGATTAAACTCTCATGGTATACTCTCGATATATTATTTGGAGAAAGAATCAAGCGCACTGAGCTGTTTTTGTTTTATTTATTTATTTATTTGAAACATTTATACAAAACGATATATGGAAATATCTATATATATTTTTTATTTCCTTTTTTGTGCATTTAAATCACTGCTATAACCTGTTCCACTGCATAATTGCATGTTTGCCCCAGTGCTTTCTGAGAAAATGTCCTGGGCACAGTGCCCTGCAGATCTATTGAAGCCTTCTGCTAGAGCCTTATTGAACTGGACAAGGTGTGTGTGGGAGTAGAGTGTCCACAGTGAGCAAGCTGAGGTGTCACTACATGTGCATGTGTGTGTGACAGAGAGAATGAGACTCTGTGGGATGATTGGGACTGAGGACTTTCAGTGTGTGGGTTCAGCATGGCAGCTCCACCTGCCAGCCAATGACAGCACCACACAGCACAGGGGTGAGTGAAAATGGACAATGGTAAGGTTGGTGGAGGAAAAGAGGCAGATGGACACTGGAGAAGTTACTTGGTTGGCAGATTGGACAGATGAATGATGGAGATGCAAATTATGATGTATTATGTGTATTATGATGCATTGATCTGAAGGTGAAAATTCAGCTACACAGATTTTTGTATGCTATCAATTAAAATACAAAAAAACAAATGCTTTTTAATAGATAATAATATAATATAATATTAAATAATTATTATATTATATACACCCAAGTGTTACAAGTGCTTTGTTTTTTTCCTAGTATATGAAGATTGATTCCTACAGCTGAGAGCATGATTGGATCGGAAGGGTGGTCTTGTTTCTCTGTCTCTCCTTCATTCAATGTAGTGCCACTGTGGGAGAATCGGCTGAAAAAAAAATGTAGTGGCTAGTGTCCTGTATAATGGAGGAAGCACTTGTTAACCCTCACCCTCCCAGCTTTGTCTGGTTAGATGTAGTAACCAAGTAGGAATTAGCGATTACTATTGTGTTAATTGTGCCCATTCCCCGTCTCTACACATTGATAATTTACTAATTGAATACATGATAAGTGAATCTTTGTACCTTACCTGAGCCACTTCTATTTTACTGTCTGCAAATGCACAAGATTGCACAATATAAAACATAAAACATTTCTTAAGCAATGTTTATACCTAGGAATGGTATGGCTCATTTAGGAAATAAACCTAAAGGAAATTGACAGAATTTCCAGTACTCATTCATATTTTAACAGGTATGGATGTGTTGAAAACAGACAGAATGTATTTAGATGTTACATTTGGTTTGTTGGTTGGGACATCTTTGGCTCTACACGTACAACCCTTTCTGACAGTGTGTCAGCCCAAAAAATGAGACTAAATGCCGTAGTTGTTGTGCCATTACGAGAGGTAAAGGAAGAAATAAGAGCCATATGCCATCAGCTTCCCTCCCCATCTGATTACAGATCCCATCAAAAGGTTCTCTGGAGCCATGGAGATTGTGTGCATTCTTTCTTATTAACCACTTCAGAGTCTTTGGGCTGACATTTACCTGTGTAAATGCCAATCTCTACACTCTATTTCCATGAAAATGTTGCCTTGCCACTTGGCACAGCTGATGCAAGGACTTAACCAGGTGGGGTTTTAATACAGTGGCCAAATGAAATGTAATGTGTTCAGGACAGAGATGGCAATATGTGATGATGGGTTAAACCTTGGGTCCGATTTGAAAAGAGGTGATATATTTTCCATATATTTTCTTACATGCTGAATTATAATTTGAAATAATTAGTTATTGATGCTGTATTAAGTATTATCACTGTCGGTAGACTAATACAATCTATAAATCAGTTGGTTACTGAGGTTTTTTTTATAGATGATGATGGTGATGATTTTTATTGTTATTGTTATAATTATTACACTAGACTTCCATAGTATAGTTACCATTAACACAGTTCCCATGCCACCAAGTGACTGCACATAAGATCTGTTTTTTTATGGCATATACAAGAAAAATACCTGAGAAAATGTTGGCTGTTTGGTGATATTTTTGCCAAACTTGCCAGACCCCATACTGGAAAGACAGTGGAAGAGTATAAACTCTACAATATACATAAATAGATACAAATTCAACTACAATAGTGTTAGCTTGTCTAGGGGCGTTTTTAGTTTGATATGTTTAACTATGTAATTCATGACCATTAAGACACAGTTTACACTCAACATCAATTGAAATCACTAACATTCACTTCCCTGATATTTAGTAATTTCTTCAGACTGTATTTTAAAAAGCCTAAAGCTAAGCCAGTTGAATATCTGAAGTGCGCAGAAAATGTGTCATTCTAATTAAGGAAAAGCTAAGTATCTTTGCTAATTATGTGTAGTAACTTAACATTATGCCATTACACAAATTCAATATCTAATGAACAAACATGCCTACAGGGTACTCACAACAACTGAACAGGTAGAGGGAACAAAGTCCAACAGTTATAGATTAAAAACAAAGAATATTTCACACTTTCTTCTTTTAAGTTATGTTCTCAGCATCACACTCTCGGTTCTAAAGTGTGATGCTTCTTTCATTGAATTTTTTTTTTCATGAAAAATTCTAGTGGAACATTTCTTCAGCTCTAAAACAAAGTGTATTTGTATCTACAGTGAGGAACATAAGTATTTGAACACCCTGCAATTGAGCAAATTCTCCCACTTAGAAGTCATGGTGGGGTCTGAAATTCACATTGTAGGTGCATTCCCACTGTGAGGGACAGAATGTAAAAAAAAAAAAACATTCCGGAAATCACATTGTATGATTTGTAAGGAATTGATTTGTATTGCACTGCTATACACTGCTAACGCCTGGCAATCAGCAAGAATTCTGGCTCTCAAATACCTGTTACTCTGCCTTTACGAAGTCTACCTCTACTCCACTTAGTAATCCTAATTAGTAGCACCTGTCTGAGCTCTTTAAAGACACCTGTCCACCCCACAGTCAATCAGACTCCAACTACTACCATGGGCAAGACCAAAGAGCTGTCCAAAGACACCAGAGACAGAATTGTGGACCTCCACAAGGCTGGAAAGGGCTATGGGGCAATTGCCAAGCAGCTTGGTGAAAATAAATAAATTGTTGGAGCAATTGTCAGAAAATGGAAGGTAGCTAAAGATTACTGTCTCCCTCGGACTGGGGCTCCATGCAAGATCCCACCTCCTGGGGTATCACTGATGATAAGAAAGTTGAGGAATCAGCCTAAAACTACATGGGAGGAGCTGGACCACAGTTTCAAAGGTCACTGTAAGTAGAAAGTAAGTGGTTTCAAATCACGCATTGCATGGAAGGTTCACCTGCTCAAGTCATCACATGTCCAGGCCCATCTGAGATTTGCCAGTGACCATCTGGATGATCTAGAGGAGGCATGTGAGAAAGTCATATGGTCAGATGAGACCAAAACAGAACCTTTTTGGTCTTAATCTTACTCGCCATGTTTAGAGGAAAAAGAAGGAGTTGCATCCAATGAACACCATCCCTACTGTGAAGCATGGGGGTGGAAACATCATGCTTTGGGGGTGCTTATCTGCAAAGGGGGCAGGATGACTGCACTTTAAGGATGAATGGGGCCATGGATTGTGAGATTTTGAGCAACAACCTCCTTCCCTCAGTCACAGCACTGAAGATGGGACAATGACATGAAAATGACACAAAGCACACAGCCAGGAAAACCAAGGAGTGGCATATCCAGGTTCTGGAGTGGCCTAGACAGTCTCCAGATCTAAATCCAATCGAAAATATTTGGAGGGAGCTGAAACTCTGTGTTGCTCAACGCCAGCCCCAGAACCTAACAGATCTAGAGGAGATCTGTGTGGAGGAGTTGCCAAAATCCCTGTTGCAGTGTGTGCAAATCTGGTCAAGACCTACAGGAAACGTTTGACCTCTGTAATTGCAAAAAATAAATATATTGCAAACAAAGGCTTCTGTACCAAATATTAACACTGATTTTCTCAGGTGTTCAAATACTTATGTGCAGCAGTGCAATACAAACAAATTCTTTATAAATCATACAATGTGACTTCCTGAATTTTTGTTTACATTCTGTCTCTCACAGTGGGAATGCACCTACAATGTGAATTTCAGACCCCTCCATGAAGTGGGAGAACCTGCAAAATCCCAGGGTGTTCAAATACTTATGTTCCTCACTGTATTTATTTTTAAAAAATCAACAAATGCTGACACATCAGTATGGATTCCACACAAAAGTTCTAATAAACTGAATAACAATAAAGCAACATCTAACAGTTTTTCACAGTGAACCTGCAAGGATATATGTGCAAAGTACATCAAATTCAAATGTTCAAATAAAGGACCCTAAAGTAAATCTTAATCTGAAGGCCTGTCCAGATATCTGATCAGCTACAGACATAGTTATCAATAACAACAGAATTCTGTTGGTATTCAGCAGTGGTTGATACAGGCCTCTCTGCGTAAATGCTTTTGACAGGTCACCTGGGCCATGACTGCCAGAGCAGTGAGTGTCCAGCCATGACATAAGGGTCAAGCAATGGTCACAGGTCAGACAGACGGACACCTTCATGTCCACATTCATCTCAAAGAGAAGACTTTGTATTCATGAATCAGTCAGCTATGCATGATCAACATGACAGACTGCACAATGCATTTAAATAATCCACTATATTTTTGCTGCAAGGACAGAATGTAAAATGTTTCAGCCTTCTCTTTTTTACACACATCTATGACTACAGTAATGATCCCTCGTAAAATCCAAAAAATCATGAACTATTTATTGTGCATTATTTACAGCACTGAAGATTAGAATCCAGTGCAACAGTATAAATATTCTTTGTAGAGGTACAAAGCATGCGGACAGATGGGATGATACACAATTTAGTGAAATCAATAAAACATATAGTTTTCATTTGTGCAAAGGGAGGAAGAAAACACTGCCACACTTCTTTTTAAGTGATACTGTAAACAGTTTGGTACTGACAGATAGATGGATACTAAAAATCTATCCGCACTGGACAGATGCTTAGGTTAGACCAGAGGTCACCAACCTTTAAGATACTGAGAGCTACTTCACAAATCTATATAAATGCAAATGTGACTAAAGAAGAATAGCAACAGGATCAAATTAAATGTTAGACGCTGCTCACTTTTTCGAACAGGTCCACGGGCCACTCATGTTGGTGACCCCTGGGTTAGACCAATAATTTATACCAATATAGGACACCATTTTTCACTCACTGCACTGAAACATAAATCGAAGTAGCACTATTTATAGATCCAAGCTTTACAAAAGGTTCCAAATAATACAATAAAAATACAAATACTGGTCAGTGTGATCCCCATTTCTTTTAAATAAACTGATAGCATTAGCATGAAAGGTCTAGGATTTCTTGTTTGTTTGTGTATTTGTTTTCTAGTACACTATGCACCTGTCTCATTCGAAAGACTGGATCGCAGATCTATCGCTCTTGATCCTGACAGACCACCGCTGCTTATAATGAAAGCGAGAGACAGTACAGATCAATTGTGCTGGTCAGAATGAAGCTCCGCACAGGGGCCCCATGTCACTTCACTCACACAGCAAGTCTTTAATAAGCCATCCAGCTCCGGCTGACCGAACACAGCCCTAAAGAACACGCGTCACCTTTCCTTAAATTCATCTCTTCCCTCTCCTAACCACACTGAAAGCTTACTGAAGTCGGACTAAAACTGATTATAATGATATTTCATTAAGCATTCACTCTTTTATGCCAAAAAAAGTCTCATGCTGTATAATGTTAAAATAAAAAATCCTGTTCTATATTGTACTACTGTGTGAACAGTTCTTCAAGTGAATGGTATGATAATTTGGTCCTAGTCACTAGTCTAACCACTAATCGAAATCAAAATGTGTAATGCACTTCTTAAAAAATGTTCATCTTCAAATCATTGTAAGGTCAAAGATTTACTACCACTAAGCTCAAACTACACAAGACATGCTCAAGTCCATTTATTCCCATGCTTGTGCTGTTAAAATGGCGGAAAGTTCCAGAGCAGACAAAGAGGCCTGTAACGGGATGAGACCTGAAAAACAAAACATGCATCATCTGCCTTCTTAGTCTCTGCCATGATTTCATATTTAATTAATGAACGTGATTTTGTATTCAGTACAGTGACAGTTAGCGGACGAGCGCACACTCAAGGATAAAGCAAGGCTTAAGCAACAGCAAGTCACTGGCGGCTGGCTTAGCCCTTCAGCTCGACAAAGCGACAGGAAAGCAATATCAAAGGCCATTCTGCAAAGGAGCTTTACCTTGACAGCAGCTTGCTAATGGCTGTGACACAGTAATCAAAGAGAAAAACGAAGGGAGAAAATCAAGGAAAAGAAATTTTAATTTCAAGCCAGACATCAGCAACAGAAGGAAAGCAATTTTTCTTCCCCCAAACAGCAGAACACGGGTCTTTATGTGTGAAAACTGCTATCTTTCAGAAGAAGCTGATCCAGACAAACAGAAATGGTCACACTTTGTGAAGGTGACAACCACATCTTTTCAATCTCACACCACACTGACAGTCACACAGGCTTTGTTGAGGCAGTCTCACATTTGGTGAACAAACAGAGAGGCCTCAGGAAAAAAAATAGTTCCATTAGTAATAAAAATATTAGCATACTTAATGGGCCAGATAAGAGGGAAAGTTGGGGGGCATTATTATTGCCATTATGAGAGCAAACAGCGTGCAAGACCTGGAGTGCCACTTTATCCAAGTGGAACTCCAACACAGCAACAAAACCTAAAATAGGCTCTAGACAGAACAGCACAATGCACTTAGAGGAATCAGCCCCTTCACCAAAGAATGACTTAACATCTCCCTTAGAGTAAACAAGGCTTATGAACATCGGAGCCATAATACAATTAGTTTTTTGGGTTTTTTTACTCAATGAGTAGTATTATCTAAGGATGGTATCTAGGGAAAAGCCATCAGATTTACTTCACTCAATAATGATTTGATCCACTGCTGAATTTGTAAGCTTGCTGAAAAAACAGGCAGTCTCTAATTTATGAGGTAGTAATAATTTTCATGAAGAGAGACAGAATATCAACCAAAATCAAGAAAAACGATGTTACATAAAAGTTATAAATTGATTTGCAGGTCACTGAGTGAAATAAGTATTTGATCCCCTGCAACTTAGCCAGACTTCCACAGACTGGCTGTGTGCCCATGTTGCACACAGATTACAATCAATCGATCAATTATAGAAACTCCTGGTCTTAACTCATTATGAATGTAAAGCAAAACTGTCCACAGAATCAGTTACTTCCATTACAACCTCTCCATCACTGAGGGCAAGACCAAAGAGCCGTTAAAGGGCATCAGATTGTAAAGATCATGATTGTAGACCTGCACAAGACTGGAATGACTTTTTGGCTCAATAAGTAGCAATAAGAAGGACTAGTTTGACTCAATAAAGAGCAAATAATGTTATTTATATTGCAACTAAAAAAAGAACACTGCAATTGTGCTAGTGTATTGATTTAGCTCACACAGTGTGACCTACTAAAAAGTTTGGCTGAGAGAATCAAAGTGATCAGTGATCAGAATCAAACTGGCCAAAAAGCAAAATGACTGATACACCCCTAGTATCATCAGACAAGAATGGATCACAATAATAAAATCGTGTTCTCGTTTCATCTCTGCACAAGCTGTGCAGGAGTATATGCTGTGGGAGTCAGATCTTCTGAATAGCATCTGAATTTTATTCCATGGAAGAATGTAAAAATCTCAGTTTTACTCGTCATTTTTAATGATGAGTTTCTTATGATATGATATGGATTATTCCTCATTGACAGCTGCGAAACATCTGATGTACCTGCTAAAGCCACACGCAAAAACATGTGGAAACATCTCTGTGCACAGTTAAATGGAGCGGAGTCTTATTATGAGATACTCTCATGGGAGGCACTCTAATGGCTGTCTGTCTGCTTCAGGTCAAATCCTGGCATCTTCTCAGAGGAATATTATTCACTGGAATAAAACAGCTGACACATTTTGAGCTTCTCCGTCTTCTTGCTTCTGGCAAGGCTGTTCCCATCCAATCAGAATGAGATCATCACCCCTAATGCCCGTTGAATTTGATTAGACACATCTATCCTCATGGTCCGTCTTGCAGATGTTATTAATGACAGTTAATCTGATGCTGCGCAGTTTGTGTTAGTCTTCCTCTAGGTCTTCATTTGTGGTCAGTTTCAGCCAAAAGAACACTGTTGAGAGGATGTTTATGGTTGATAGACTGATCCACCATCCAAATATTATCTGCTGAATGATACACAGCAGTGCAGCTGGACTCTCTCAGATAAAACTAATTATCTTGGCAGTAAGAGTATTTTTGGCAGTCAATACTAAATAACACTAAAATGCATAATGCATGCTATAAAGCCTAGTGAAATGCCATTTGATTAAAAAAAAAGTAACATGTTTGTTAGAAGGTTATAGTAAAAAAAGGAACAGGGGTCTGGTTACTGACTTATCTGTGCTCTGGAGCCATTCGTTGGATGGATTTGTTAAATTTGATCTGCAGCTCCTGATTTAATTTAATGAAGGACTGATTAGATAAACTAGGTGTCTGGGAGGAAACTGTAAAGACTGGCCTTCCTCAAGGAGTGGTTTGGAAATTGATAAGCTTTCACAGAGTATCGTTTACAAAGTCATTTTTAATGTTAGTGTTTTTCACAACAAATAAATGCTTAGATCCCTTAGATTCTTGTAAGACTCAATGACCTTGGCCTCTGTAGTGTGTTAGTATGATATACAGACTATTTTACTCCCTGTATTAAACTCAGCTTAAAGTTCACAAAAGGCAGCTCTGACCAAAGGCACTTTTCAGAGCAGCTGGCAAAAAGCCTTGCTTTGGAGCAACCTTTTTTCTGAAAGAGACAACTGGGCTTTGAGCATGTGTCAAGATGTCACGACTGAGAACTCTTGTGGAGACGAACCGAGATCCACAGTCTGCTGAAGAATACCTTCACCAGGCTGTGGAACACCATTAAATGGCAAAAACAGGCAGGCTATAGGCATCAGGTACATTTACTTACATAAAAATCTATAAATAATGTATGAGGGGAGTGTTGTATAAATGAGCTAACAGGGCTAAGCCCTTCTTCTCTGTAAAAGAAAAAAAGTACTGAAATAAAGTTTGAGCCCCATTTCCAAATCATGAGACAAATAAGAGCTGACTATTGATTCACCTCTAGCCCAAGATGCAGACATACTCAGAAACTCATTTGTGGCTTTGCTTCAAACGCGCCATGACAAATTACATATAGTCACATTACATATGGTTTGTTCTCCATTTGAGCTAAGTTTTTAAAGTGTCTGCTGTAAAATATTGTGTGATTGTTGTCTTAGCTTCCTAAGATTGTCCAAATCAAGATTTAAATATTCAGGTGTGACTCATAGCTTCTAGACAGTAATTGAGACAGGGCTCTCGAGTGTGGTGCCACAGTGTGTGAGCAATCGATAGGTCCAAAGTAATGCTTCAATTACAGAAACAAGAGACATTTTAGACCCACTGGTTTAAAATCCAATGGTTTTTCCACTGTCTACCAATAATCTACAAATTATACTCAGCTTTTAGCTTACTGTATATTCAGATACACAGGATCCATTGTAATATAATGCAACCAAATGTATATACGCTTCAGAGTTAAACACAAAATGCAGCAAGGAACCCATGCAATAAAGGACAATTTACATAATTTATTCACTTTTCTTAATAACCATGATTATGACTTAAGGACAGGGAACCACTGAGACAATTCGTTAAGACAATGAAAGAACGATCACCAGAGATGGTTATTTACTCCTTACTGCAGAGAAAATGATCAGATTCTCAGTTGGCTTCTTGGACTGCAGCAGCTAAGATGTCATTTGTGTTGGTGTGAAGCATACGCTGCTCTCTGTTTGCCATTTGCTCCCTGGAGTTTTGTGACAGTGAACGAGATGGATATTCTGTTATTTCAGTATCTCACTTAACTCAGAGAATAAGATGTGTGCTCTTGTTGTTAGAGAGAAGAATGTTAAACACTGCCAAAAAAGACAGAAAGAATCTTAGCATAAACAAGTTGAAATGACACTGTCTTCGGTTTATATAGTGGTAAAAAGCTGAATCATTTTAAGGAGTCAAATGTCAAAATGCCTTCCAATATATGTCAATTTTCTGGAGACTCTCTGCTTCCACTGAGGAGACTGAAGTGGATAATTATCCATCGATGAGAACCTTTTCATGAAATGTCTCTAATTGCGAACTCCAATTGTTGCCACACTTTGCGAAACAATAGCTGCCTTTTTGTTGAAAGAGCAGAACAACACTCTTATAGATTCTGATATTTGCAGTAAGTCTTGGCTTAGTCAGGCTTGGATATCTGCCTGTAGAAACCACACTCCTACAGCTGAGCTTGGGACTGTGTCCAGAAAACACCCACCTCTTGCGTCTGAACTGCAGTGAAAAGACAAGAATGGTAGTTATAGTTGATAGTTCATATTTGCATTTATAATACTAAACACCTTCTACATATTTTATGTTTTACTTGAATAAAAACTTCATGGACATTTCAAAATGGTGTTATAATGCCTAAATAAATGTCCTTCACTTAAGAACCACACTGTGGGTGTTCTATTTAGAGTTAAGGTCTAGTCCCCTGCATGCCTTCTTCAATCACTTTCTTTGAGACTTCTATATTCACCTCATACAGTCATCAAAAAGGTGATAAAACTAAGTTAGACTTGTCAGCGTAAAAAGATTGGAAAATAGAGCGCTGTGACTAAACATAGAGCAGATTTGTGTCTCAGCTCAAGGTGAGATCAAACTGGAGGAGGGATAAGAAAAGGACACCTACACTAGCGCATGCCTCACCTTAATACAGGAAGAGAGTCAATGGAGCAGATCAAGTGCCTGGAATGGCACTTCATTTCCCTCAGCCCCTAATAACTCATGCAGGGACAGGCTTGCATCACACCTCAAGGATGGACTGCCTGTTTTGGCAGTTAAGATAAGGCAAAGGTGAGTCTGCAGTGATGTGAGATATGCATTTTTGCTTTGCAAAAAGAGAATCAACTAAACAACTAAAGCCTTTCCTAAAATAAAATGTGGTGGATATTGTGTAGAGTGTCACTTCTTCATAGAATATATAAACTAGTTTACAAACCTGAGACACCTCATACATAATGACAGACCACTGTTTATCTTCAGTCATCAAAGTCCCCATGCTCCCATAGATTTCACAAGAACAAAAAAAAACTCAATTTCTCAAAACGACTTGAACAAATACGGTTAGACAACAGTAAGCCATAGATTACTGTGCTAGTTAGCAGCAATGAGAGAGTATATATTTACTTTTTAAAGAGTACAGTGATTTGCTGTCTTTCACTGAGCTCAGCTCTCCCCTCAGTTGTCAGTGGTTAACAGTCTTTCACGCATGATGTCGGCACAGAATTTCATATGTGTATCTGCAATCTCTCACACACGTTTACATTTAATATTTATGTTTCAAAACTGCAGAGGGGCCTAGACTGGACTGTGAGCAGATAAATGGTGAAGACTAAGGTAGGCATAATATAGCAAAAACATAGTGTCATTTATTATTAAATTTTCATAATAAATGATGTGTCACTATATGATGAGTTGGAACAGGCAAGTGAAAACCAGTGGGTTCAAGGTTTAAAAATATTTCACAGAAATCCAGTTGAACAGTACTAACTGTACTCAGTTTGTAATGAATTGTGCAGTTGGTCCATCTTGTGGAAACAGTGTTGATAAACTGCTTCCAACACCTCACATGGAATGAGTCCGACTTACTGTGACTATGCAGACCAAGCTCTTGCACCAGTTGTACAGCAAGCGAACAGCTCTTATTAAGGTGTCCGGCACCCCAAACTCCCGGAGCACTCCCCAAAGGAGTCCCCGAGGGACAAGGGCGAATGCCTTTTCCAGGTCCACAAAACACATGTAAACTCCCATGCACCCTCCAAGACCCTACTAAGGGTATAGAGCTGGTCCACCATTTCACATCCAGGAGGAAAACCACACTGCTCCTCCTGAATCAGAGATTCGACTATCCAACGGACCCTCCTCTCCAGCACCTTCCCGGGGAGGCTGAGGAGTGTGATCCCCCTATAGTTAGAACACACCTTCCGGTGCCCTTTCTTAAAGAGGGGGACCACAGCCCCGGTCTGCCAATTCAGACGGACTGCCCCAGACACGGGTCATGCGTGGGTTGTGCTTTTACTCAAAGTTCATTTATGGAGATTAAAAACCTAAGAGGGTATGCCGAGACCCTGTTACCTGACACATATGGCTTGTCTTTTCTTTTTAAGCACTCAATTGCGAAGGAGGTTCAAGTGAATAACTGAGCTAGTTATTGTTATATTACATTATTGTAGTATTTCTGCAATATAGGTTTTAGGGTCATCACAAAGCTTAATCTCAGAAATGGTGAGGTGAAAACTATGTTAATATACACAGTAAGATGAATATCTCTTATATTGCTTACTTTACCAGAACACCTCTGCTTCATGTAAAGTGCTAGGAGGCTTCCACTGCGCAGCATATATTACTCTACTAATGCAAAGCAAAAAGTGATGAGCCGAGGCTTTGAGAAGACACATCCATGGAGTTGATAAATTGAGCTGTAAATTGGTGCTGTGACTTGAACCCCGTGGCAGCGATTCTACACGCGTACCTGTCCATGAGAGTCAAATCAGTAATCCCTTCTGTCTCAGCCCTGCTGTGGTGTGTCTATATTAGATTTAAATACAGACATGTACAACTGCACAGTAAAATGATTTATGGTCTGGTAAAAGACATGACCAAGGTCACCTCTGATCATCCAAACAAGGATTTAAGGAGTATCCTTCAGTTCCATAATGCAAATGTTTAATCTTTCATAGGGCTGGAAATGGACTGGAAATAAGACATGTGCAGAGTGTTGAATCATCAAAATAAAGAGCTTTGCTCAGTGAGCTTTTCTCACTGCCTGCCAGATTAAAACTACTGCCATATGTTTCCCAGTAGTCCATGGAAACAGCCAGTAACCTAGCTACATCTTAGTAGTTACTGCAGGACTGGAGGCTGCCAGCGAACACTCTTAAGTGTAAGGCCGTATAACAGAAACATAACAATATTATTTTTCTAAGAACAAACTAATTATAGATATAATACAAAACAGGCATGGGTTTTTAGCACGGTTGCTGAAAAACACAAAAAATAAAGACAAATGTGGTGCTAAAAATAGAAAAGACAAATGTGGAGAAACTAAAAAAAAAAAGCCACTGAAGCCAATCCAGTATTAGGACCCCTGACCAAAACACAACAGGGACTTTAATGACACTGCTTTCAGATACATATACTTTTATATGGAGTTGGTCCATGTTTGCAGCTGCTGTTATGGTTCTGCCCCGGACTTGTTTTTCTTTAACAAACTAGATAAAGCAAGAATGCCCTGCCATGGGCAAATAGCTTTGGTTTTATATTTAATTTGATTACATTAATGTTTACCTTTGTATGGTGCTCATATTTTTGTAATTCAGCCAGCGTTTGTGGGTCTCCATTTTTGGGTTTCAATCAACACAATCAAACACGATCAAATAATTACGTTAAAATACTCAACATTATGTCTAATTATGTTAAAACTAGAGGTGGGCATAGATTAGTTTTTTTAACTTCGTTAAAGAGAGACCGAGACAAGTTTAAAACGTGCGCGAGCCGGACAAGTCACTGAAATATCAAGGTGAAATTCATCATAGCTTGCATAGTGTTGACCCCGCTCACTCTGTCCGTGGGAGAGACCGAGACAGGTTTAAAACGTGCGTGAACCGGACAAGTCACTGAAATATCAAGTTGAAATTCATCACATACCATAAACAAACAGAAACGATTTATAAAGACTATGGAGAAAACAGACTTGGTCCCATTGCTCAGTGTGATTCTGTCAAAAACTGTTCCATCTGCGTTGTGTCACTGAAAGGAGGAGGCTCTATCAGTAATCTCGGAATTTCTTCGGAATAAAAAGAAAATAGTAGGAGAGGTCACACTTGCAGATGGTGTTTATGATTTCTGCTTGCTTCTCACAATGCTTTTCAAAAAAACAAATCTGTCAAATTTCTTGAAGGTCTTTGAAGAAACAGTCTGTAGACTAACTTGCCTTAATTTGTATCTTTCCAGTACTGAAGATATCATATATACTTGCCTGTGTATAATGAGTAGATAAGTGTACTGTAATTGTATGTAGGCAGATAACTAATATCAAATATAAGGAAGGCCAGTCTAATCTTTAACGTTTGAGCTGGCACAAAGCCAGGTCTGCCTCCTGTAGCCAGGGAGATCTGGTGTCATCTCATTATCTAGGTGATCCCCTTTCATTTGTGGAGATGCTCAAGTGTTAATGAACAAACTCTGTCACCGGAGGTAGCAGCCAGGGAACAGGCTTAAATGAAAGGGAGGTGGACCGGCTTTGCATTAAAGCAAGTGTAATTTTTCCTGTCAAATCCACAACACGTCAAACCGTAAGGTTACTGAACAGCCTACGGTGGGGCTGGTTACGCTACTGCACACGTGGAAGCTGTAATGACAAAGAATAAATGCAATGTCTTATAGGAATCCAGGGGACTATGTCTATGAGGTACAAAAACAGACTCACATGAAGTAGGTGGGGTATCCTTCTTGAAAATACCAGCAGTACTTCTTGGCCTCTATACACTGGAATGAAAAAGAAAATTATTAAATAAGTCTCAAATGTGAACTCAAGAGTATTTTAATGAGCAAAAAATGGCAGTACTGCATTTAATGAAATTAATTATCCTTTGACTGTTCTATTTTTGGGCTTTGTCCTGTAAAATAGCAGCTTGGTCACCACATTTGCTACCAAATAATATTCCAGCCATTCAAAAGTTTGACACTTTCAAGCTACAAACACCCCCACACAAATAAATTCAATGCTAGACTGCGGTCTGTATGAAGGTGATTTTTCCGGCATGCGGCAGGCTGCACTTTAATTCTGACAGCAATGTAATTGAGGATGTGCAGTGATGTCCATGTCTGCTGAGTCCAACCATCTGTCAGAGCACATCACCCCGGGAAGCACTCGTGAGAATCAAATCTGGCCTCCGGGCTCAGGGTGCAGGGAAGAAGTCTTTAATGGGCCACAAGCAAGCACTTCACAGACAACATGACAGCAAGAAAAACTCCTACAAAGAGTGATCGGGCATCCGCTTGGAGACTTGCTCCCTGCAATCAGAGGAGTGTTGAGCTGGAAGTGTAGGCTAGTGTTTGGACTAATTTTCGCTCTCAACCTTGTTATTTTGGAAACCAGCCGCACAGCGAACGAGAGACATGGAGAACGAAAACAAAACAGGGGACCAATGGCAAAATGAATGCAAAGTGGTGGACTGTCAGAATTGCCAGTCCACTCTGCTGTCAAAGTGACTGACGGTGATGCAAAAAACATATTCATTAAAAAGTGTTTTAACTCTCAAACAAAACCTGTCCTTTCAGTAACACAAGTTTTCGTTGAAGTAAACTACCACCCCTCAGGCTAAAAAACGAGAGAGAGAGAGAAAGAGAGAGAGAGAGAGAGAGAGAGAGAGAGAGAGAGAGAGAGAGCGAGAGAGAGAGAGAGAGAGAGAGAGAGAGAGA
>JBBPDB010000007.1:10281754-10303978 GCA_037974465.1 Brachypetersius altus | reverse complement strand
TGCCTCTCTCCTGCTGACAACAACTACGAGGAGAGCCTGAGTACCCTGCGCTACGCCAACCGTGCCAAGAGCATCCAAAACCGACCCCGCATCAACGAGGACCCGAAGGATGCACTATTGCGAGAGTACCAGGAGGAGATCAAGCAGTTACGAGCACTCATCTCTGGCCAGCTGGGCACTGCCAGCCTCAACTGTAAGAACTGAAGCCGCCACCTTTGGATTTTAAAGGGGCAGTCTCCTTTCCACACATGTAGTTGACAGCATGTTTATTGTGTCAAAAGATTTCTCTTTATTTTTGCATGGCTGTGTAGCTAGCAAGCAATGGCTGCCAAGTTATCATTGAGCGAATTTCATGCCCAAATTACCCCACACTTGAGACACTTTATAGCCGTATTGTTTATAAATACAGTTAGATGCTGGGCGGCCCCAGCCAAATAAAATATTTTGAAAATAAGCTAATATACATCTCTGGAAAACAATGAGACCACTGCAAAAATATTACAATTACAAGTATAATGTGTTTTTTCATAATTTTTAAATAGGAGGAAGCATAATTTTAAAGCAAATGAACGCTATATGCAGTTTTTTTTTTTAAAATACTGTATTACCTACCCCATATTCAGGAGTATGTCTAACAATTAAGTAATTGTTAACCTAATGCTAATTGATTTCCACTGGATTGTATTAACTGCGAGCTTTCATTTAATTTTAGTCACATACGGATCTTTTCTTTTGAGAATTTGTTAATGCCTTTACAAAGTGAGAGTGTACATTCGGAGCCCTTTTCTTAATTTACAGTGTCCGCTTTGTTAGCAAGTCAGAAATCAGAGGGGGTGCTAGCTGTCCAGTCCAGACCTCAAAGCAGCACTGTGGAGAGTGAAGCTGAGAAGGAGAAGATTAAGCAGGTGGGTGTAAGATTAGATTGACAAGAGGCTGTCATGTCAAGTGGAACATCTTGTTAATCACTTAAGCCAACTTAGTCAAGCCAACAAAAACCAAATCCCAGTGCCAGGTTTGATATGTACACGAGACTGTGCTCTTTACTGGTTTCTTTACTTTCTGCTGTGTGTGTGCAGGACTATGAGGAGAAGTTTGCCAGGCTGCAGGCAGAGTACAATGCAGAGCAAGAATCGAAAGCTAAGCTGCAGGAGGATATCGCTGCATTGAGAACATCCTTTGAGATCAAGCTGTCCAGTCTGGAGAGGTCCAGAGATAGCCGAGCACTTAAGACTGGTAGTGTTACAATGAAGCATGTCAAGTGCAGCCAATACAATGTTTACTACTAAACAGTAATCCTATTGAATAATTGAATCAATTATATTCAAGGATTACAGTGCTTTACTCTAAATCTAGCATATTTAGATAAAAGCCTTCACACTTCCTACATTGATAGTACAGTAACATTCCTGTACACGGGGCAATTTCTAATTCTTTACGCACACTCTTTAACACACCTGAGGAAGCGAAGCAAGCTTTCAGGAACATCTAAAGGGTGTTCAATCAGCTGGATATGATTAGAGCTACAATTAAACTCTATAAGAAAACCAAGAAAAAGAACGATTAAAGAATCAGTTCACCACTATTGCTTATTTAGTCAAACTGTTTTCTGGTGTCACTGTTAACATACTGACAGACTGATTTTTCTCCAGCAAATAACACTTTTAAAGAAGAGGTAGACTCTATCAAGGACTCAACACCTGAGCCCTCAGACATTGCAGAAGAGGAACTCAAGGTACAGTTTTTTTCTCCTGTTTGTGGAAGATGTTTAAACACTAGGGATGCACTTATCATGCTGGGGTTTCTTTACAGCCAAATTTGCCCAAAAGCCAATTTAGACTAATTGCTAATACTTAAAAAAAAACATTAGCATGTTTCTAGTACTTTATATGAGCCAAAGTTACAGCATGAACTATTTGCTCTTTAATAACAAATGGCTGTTTAGTCAGAACATTGAGCAGAATAAAAAAAAAATCTGCCAATAACCAATCAAATGTGGAGCAACACATTTTTTTTCCCCAATTCTGATCTTGATTATTTCCCTCTGTGTATCCCCATAAAAATGTCTGTGCATTATTCAGCAGGAGTTATTTCAAGTTATCACTGAAACATGTGGAACATACACAACATTTCTTACAGGACAACAAGTGCTCTCAAGAGGGCAGCATTAGAGCAGGCCCAGAGGGAGAAATGGCGGTTGTTGCTACACCAGGCCCCCTGGACCAGAAACATGTTTTGGAGAGGTGAGGTGATGCACTAACTGTGATTACATAAGATGATGATGACTATGATGATTGTTGATTATTATCTAGTGTCAGTAGAGTAGATTTTTTGGGGTAATAATGTTAATAATGCGTCAGACTGGGGAGGAGCTGAGCCACATTGGCTGGGAAGGT
This sequence comes from Brachypetersius altus, assembly GCA_037974465.1. Lineage (NCBI taxonomy): Eukaryota > Metazoa > Chordata > Actinopteri > Characiformes > Alestidae > Brachypetersius > Brachypetersius altus. Next base: position 10,301,585 of record JBBPDB010000007.1, on the reverse strand, counting down.
AAGCAAGAACTAAGAAACACACACAGAAGAGAAAACCATGCAAAACCGAGCTTTCATTTAACATATGTGCTCAACTGGCTTGTGAGACTCAGTGTTTTGGCCCCTCACCTAATTCAATACAACTATCCTTTATTAGCCTCTCCACAACAAAAAAGGAACTACATATATGTGTATATATATTTTTTCTTCAGCACAAAAAGGTGACAACAAATGCATGATGACATAAACCTGATAATAAAGAGTAGAGAGTAGATACTGAGGGTTTTTGATTTTTACAGAGGTTTTTTTCTTCTCAGACTTCAGCAGCTGGAGCAGGAGTTTGTTGGGGGAGAGCAGGTGCGGAACGAGGAGCTGAGGCAGCGGCGGAGACAGAGGAAGACTCTAGCCAACCAGAGGAAGAAGCAGCTGATTGAGGCACTGAGCCAGGGCAGTGAGGATAGCGACAGTGTGCTGCTCAATGTCTACGACTCGATCCAGGAGGAAGTCCATGCCAAGAACAAACTTCTGGAGAGCACACAGAACAAGGTGGGACTTCAGCATCATTGTAAGGAAGAGTGAGAGCATCTGTGTGCATCTGGATATTTCATAACATTTTAATCAGTCTTCAGGGTTGTATATTTTATTGTGAATTTCTTAAATATGAATTGTATCAATTTTATGTCACAGTTTCACAATCACAATATTTTCCAAATGACATGGATATTAAGCCTTGTCTGCAAAAGGCCAGTGGGGAGGTTTTGATTCCAACAAACCACGAGAACACGATCAATCATTTGTAGAAAATGGTGTGCATCCATTGTGACCCTTTATGGATAAGTTTGGATTATGGTACTGGACAGTAACAGTAACTTTAATACATGGACATCAGACTTGTAAACCATACTTTTTTCGGTGGCTCTGATTTGCTGGCTTTTTTCTTCATTATCAACACCTTCCACAGATGTTAGTCATATCATGACTATTGGTTATATTCAAAAGGCTATGATGCTGCTTAGAATTATCTTGTTGAATAAAAGACTGAAATTAAATACACACAGAAACAAAAATGGTATGAGAGAGGAAGCAAAGTCACAAGACTCCTTAGTTCACCACATTGTGTGAGGCTGGCATCAACTAACCGGTTAACGTTAGCTCCTGTAGCCAAAAGTAACTTAAAGATCTAAATTTCTATTTTCCTTGTCAGCACAATTCCTAATACTTAGGCCTCAACACATGCTTGTCGTCTATAACTTTTTATGCAACTACAGAACCCTCTTTTCTAATCATCTTACTTTTCTTCCCTGCAATAATCATTTTGGTGAAATGTTTTACTGAACATGCTGTAGTTGATTCTGCTCGGCTAACTGTCTCTGTAAACAGCTCAAAGCTGCCAAACTAGAGATTCGAGATCTGCAGGCAGAGTTTGAGACGGAGCGGGACGACTACCTGGCCATTATTAGGCGTCTGGAGCACGAGACACAGCTGCAGCAAGCCATCCTGGAGCGCATGGTGGGCCTGGTGCGCCGGGACTGCAACTACAGTAACTTGGACCGCCTGCGGAAGGAAGCAGTGTGGGATGAGGAAAGTGGAGTGTGGAGGCCGCCCGAGGTGCTGGTGCAGAAAACAGCGCTACCTGCAGGTGAAGTCAGGACTACTGCAGAACAAGGGCCTGAAGAAATGTGTGATGCTGGATTAATAAAGTCCTGTTTTTGAATATAGAATTTGGATGTAAATGATTGCCAAAGTGTTTCCAAATACTGTTTCTTTCATTTAATAGATGACCTTACCTAATGGTTACGTAATCTCAAATAGACTTATTTATGCGGTTTCTGACACTGTATACTGTTACACTGCAAAAACTCCTGATCTAACTAAGATTTACAATCTTATTTCTAGCCCAATATTCTTATTGTTCTTGTTTTGAGAATAATACAGTATATTATTCTCAAAACAAGAACAATAAGAATATTAGGCTAGAAATAAGATTGTAAATCTTAGTTAGATCAGGAGTTTTTGCAGTGTAGATTCATTTATCTGGCCAATAAGTGTGCTTGTGCTTATAATATATACACTTTTTATAACCATATAACATTTGAAGAAAGGTTCCTCAAACCATTCCTGCACAATGTTTGCAGTTTGGTAGGGCACAATATCCTCCTGAAAGAGACCACTGCTATTATGTAATACAATTCCTACGAAGGGGTGTACTTGGTCTGCATCAATGTCTAGGCAGGTGGTACATATCCTAACAACTACATGAATGCCAGGACCCAAGATTTCCCAGCAGGACATTGCTAAGAGCCGCACATGCACCGGCCATCGATGTGAAGTAAAAGAAAATATGAATCATCAAACCAGGCCATTCTCTCATGGTCCAGTTCTGATACTCACATGCCCATTATTGGCACATTAATCAGGAGACTGGGGTCAGCACAGGCACCTCAGGATTAGAACAGACAGGCTATAATTCTACACTTCTCAAGTGCATCATTGAGCATTTGGAACACATTACCTTGTCACCAGTTCACTGATTGCTCACTGGTTTACTTCCTTGGAACACTTTGGAGGTACTAAATCCTGCATACCAGGACCACCCCTTAAGAACTGATATTTTGGTGATGTTCACCTAGCTGTCACAATTTGACCCGTATCAAAGCCACTTGTTTATGCTTCTGCTGGCTAGCATCATGCTGAATATGTGATAGGGGTAGAGGGAGGGTCATCCTACTGACCCAGAAAAAGCAAAGTTAATTCTGCCCTCTTGGACTCCTGGTCGCTGTAGTACCACTGAGAATCAAACTCGCATCTCCTGATGGTGTGGCCAACACTTAGACAGTTGCACCACTTGGGAGCCATTTCCTTTGATTTTTTTAAAATGCATTTTTCACACCAGAGTGTTTGAGCTTCTCATACAATAATTAACAAGATCCAGTGAACTTCAGAAAACATAAACCACAGTTTTTAAATTGCATTTATTTAAGGAAAAATGTTTTGCTGCATCCAACCCACCCATCTGAAAAAATAATTGAACTTAATAACTTGTTGTTTAACTTTAACTTTAAACAACTACCATGTAACACTTCCTGCCAGAGAGTAGAATTTATGTTGCTTTCGATTCTGGCAAATCGCCCAGGCTCTAAAGCAAAAAATCTTCCCCATACCATCAAAACAGCTTGTTGTGGAGTGTTGTTAGTTTTAAGCCAGATGTGACAGGACCCCTGTCTTCATCAAGGTGTTTTTGGGCAAATGCATTGATTTTTGCCAATCCTTCCATGGATACAATGGAACACTGACACTATGTGAGGTTAGTGAGGATTGCAGTCCCTACCAAAATTCCTCCAAGGTTCATTGACAGGAAGTCACAAAAGAACCGAGTATTTTGTGACTTCCTGTCAATGAACCTTGGAGGAATTTTGGTAGGGCAGCCACTGTTCCATGTTCTCCATTTGGAGATGGACCTCACTGTGGTTTCCTTGAGAAATATAAACCCCATTTCCAAAAAAGTTGGAGTTGGGTCACTTTCTAAAAATGCAGTAAAATCTAAAGTCTGTAATTTGGTAATTCACTTTAAATTTATTTAACAGGCAGAAGGACAAAGAAAAGGTTTTCAGTGTCTTCACTGACAACCCAGTTCTAACACAAAACTTAATTCTAACCTAAACACGTTTAGAAACTGATGGCTCACCACTTCGTGCTGAACTTTATGAGTGAACTATCTGTTAATTTAAAAACGATGTATTTCAGCACAAGATAGCAAATAATTGAGGTCTGTCACTATCTACAGTTAATTGCATTGTGAAAAGATTTAAGGAGTCAGAAGAAATCTTTGTGCATAAAGGCCAAGAGTGGAAAAAGTGTTAGAGACCTCAGGTGGTACAGTAAATTTTTGCGGATCAGGAGTCAGGGATTCAGTCACACTCTCCATGGTAACCGAACTCATAGTTTTACACGGAAATACCCACAATAACGCAGAAACTGCAAATATCCTCTGCCTTTTTTGCTTTTTTTTGTGGCAATAAATATATTTTTTCTGGATGTTTCTGGAGACGTTTCCAACAAGCCCTCATTTGTAACCTGAGTGAATCAGGGGTTATTCCCTAAAACCATTCACCTTGCTGCAGTGTCCCAATACTTTTGTCCCACGACCTTTCGAATACGGGTTTAACTTTGCATTTTCTCTGAGTAATTCATTAAACTGAGTTTAAAATGAAATTAAAGTGGTCTGGATGCATAGTTGGGGGCATATTTAGGGTTCAAAGGAAAACGCGGGTGAGGAAGCCACACATCAATTTTGTGCAGAAAATTTTGTGCCAGCCATTTCGAAATGAGCCCAAGCTCATTTAAAATGAACCGAAAGACAATGGAAATGTGTTTTGTGGTCAGATGAGTCCACATTTCAGCTTGTTTTAGGGGATACAAATCCGTTATATTATGTCCGTTATACAATCCGTTATATTATGGAGGTGCACCACTGCCCTTGGGAGATCCGCATATATGTGAAGGCACCACTAATGTGGAGGCTTTCATTTTAGAGCGACATATGCTTCCATCTTTTCCCAGGAATTCCAGGATTATATTTCAGCAGGAGAATGCCTGCACAAATGACAAAAATGTGGATTCATAGACATAAGTGTATGTGCTTGACTGGCCTGCCTGGAGTCCATATCTGTCTACTGAAAATGTCTGGTACATCACAAAGAGGAGAATCCGACTGCTCCCAAACAATTAAGAAGTATGGGAAGAGGGATGTGACCCAGTGGTAAACTCGTATTGCAGGCATCGATTTCCTGATTTGTTTGTTTACCAAATAGAATTAAGTTAGTCAGTGAAAACACTGAACATCTTTTGTTTGTCCTTTTGCCTGTTAAATAAAGGCTCAAGTGAATTACCAAATTACAGACGTTTTTATAGCATTTTTGGAAACTTTTTTGGGATTGGGTTTTGGGGTTTGAACTTCCACTGATTGCATTATAGCATGCTGCTTCTGGCCTGCATTACATTTCTGAAAAGATTCTATTTAAATTATATTTTGATTCAACAATTCTTTTTTCACAGTTAGTGTTTGAAATTGACACTTAAAAGTTGTTTTTAGTTTACTTATGTTACAAAAAAATTGTTTGAAGATGACGCACACAATGTTTAGACCCTCTGTCTCTCTTCTCTCTCTGTAGGTATTGTAGAGCTGCTATGTGGTGTGTTTGTGGAGGCTGCAGTATTGTATATAGAGAAAGAAGACCGGTCAGGAGTTAAGAGCTGCAGCTTACTTCTTCTTTCCTTGCTGGACATCATCCACTGCCTACTCAAACACCTCTCCAGTGTGGTTCGACTGGCTCTACAGGTAACACAGCTTTCGTAAATTTCTCCCTTGCACATCTATTCCTCTCTCTAACGTCTCACACCCTTGTGCTATTTGTTCACTCTGTATCTCTGACACTCCCTTCCCCCTTACTTTCCATCGCTCTGATCAGTAAACATCCCTCACTCTGTTGCTGTCTAGTGTCAGCCCTACTCACTCTCTTTCTCTGTCTCTCTCTTACTCCATCACTCTCTTGCCCTCTCCCTCTCTTTCCCTCTCTCTCACACCCTTGGGGAGTCTCTCCCTGCCTCTGTCGCCCTAGGCGTGCTGTTAGGGGGTTCATGTCTGGGTCCTCTCCTAACTGACGATTACATTGTTATGCAATGACAACTGGCATGCAGATAAGACCAGAATAGAATCGTCACTATGGTTGTCACATTTCCACTCTGCTGCCAGCCTCTCCGGCTGTAAAGACTGCAGACAGCAGCTAGTATCTGAAATAAACATACACACTATCATTACTATTATTTAACTTATTAATACTCATTGACTTTTTTTGTGCTCTTGTATGGATACAGTACACCGCCAGACTTGAGACAGCTTCATGCGAGGGTAACTGCCTACAGAAAGTTTATAGTCCTGTACAAGCAGTCCAGAAACGTACTCACAAAAAAGAACAGAGTGGCTAAAAGGAGCTATAAAACAGCGGCAAGAAATCACAAAGTACAGAAGACCACACCACTCTTCTGCTGAGGCAAACTAAGACCTGACTGATGGCTTGAATGTCTTCTAGTCCAGATTTGAGAGGGACAAATTCACATCCCTCATCCACTCCAGCTCACAGTCACACCTCTGGCAACCCCCTTACCAACTCTCACGCTAAACTCATGGTATGTGAAGAAGTGAGCCAGCTCTTCTAAAGACAAAATTCCAGGAAAGCACCAGGCCTAGACATCAGTGCCTCCTTTTCCTGTGTAAGTCAATTGGCTCCAATCTACATGCAGATCTTCAGCTGGTCTCTGGAGCTGGGTAATGTCCCTCCTGCCTCAAACCATGCACCATCATCCCAGTGTCCAAGAAACCCCATCACATAGGTCAGTAACTACAGGCCTGTCATACATTTATTTGAGCTTGAAAAAAAATACAAAAGCTCGTGTTAGACCACCAGAATGCCACAGGACACCTTCTAGACCTTGTGCAGTTTGCAGGGACGTCTGTTGCACAACATACTGCACCTTTTTTTTCACTGCCCAGGGACATATGCAAGGATCCTGTGGAGATTGCTCCCTATAATTGTTCCCCCATACAATATCCAACTGCTTGCTCTATGTTGACTACGAAGAATTTTACTGAACTAGGAGACCAACAGCAACTCAAAAGAAACAGCAGAGAATGTGCTTTGTGCAGCATTTGAGCATGTTTGGTTGGGCAAAGTAGCTCTTGAGTTAGTTTTACACTGCAGTCATCAAATCCATCCTGTGCAATTAATCATGGTCTGGTTCAAAGCAGCAACAAAACAGCATAGGAACAGATGGCAGCGAACAGTAAGGAGAGCTGCCCTGCCCACTCTTCAAGAATTTTCTGGTTTAATAACGTCTTACAAGCTTGACTGGAATAGAATTTTAGCTCATTATCTATCAATAATATTAAAGCCAAAGAACAGCATTGTTGTGTGACAACAATATGAGTTTAACTAGACTCAGGTATACTCGGGTTGCACTCTCAACCTGCATAGGTGCTGTGCATACCTGTGTGAGGTGTCTCCATTAGACCCACGGGAAAGAGCAGAGTGAAGTTGGACTTCTAACACAGACGATTCACAAGGTCCCTCTCCCCTCTGAGTATCACTCTGCCTCTCCCATTGGCCCTCATTACCCTGCCCTAGCTCTTTGTCTTCTGCCCGACTTGCTTCCATACATATTTATGCATGGACATTGTAAAGAGGAATACGTAATGGAAATCAATTTTCCCTGAAAATGCAAAGCTCATTAAAAAGCATCTGTGAAACCCAAATTCATTTGGGTGTTAATGATAAGGAGAGTCCTTTCTAGCACCTTTCTAACTGCTCACCTCTCTCTTTCTCTCTCTCGCTCTCTCATTCTCTCTCTCTCTCTCTCTCTCGCTCTCTCTCTCTCTCTCTCTCATTCTCTCTCATGCTATCTTTCTCCCTTTCTCTTTATTCTCCTGTAGTGCCTGTTCCATGTCTTAAGCTGTCATTTGTATTTAAAATGTATGAGAAAAGCTTAATTCTGAAAGTACATAATTCCATATGACCATGTTGCCTGGGAATAATCATACTGCCTCAGACTCACAGTCGCTGTGACGTTTTCCAGAAGGCCTGGCAGAAATATAAGCAGGGATAGGACTCAGAAATGGGGCACGATAGAAGAGAAAGCTGAACTATGCTGAACCAGATGCTTCACTCTCAGTTTAGTACTGCTCGTGCTGACTGCTGCCATATACAAAGTTTCAGTGTTCTGTGTTTGTGTCTATTTTAAACCACATCTCTCTCTCTCTCTCTCTCCCCCCCTCTCTCTCTCTCTCTCTCTCTCGCATTTGCTCAGTCACCCGCTTGCTTGCTCTCTTACTTTTCCCTCTTCCCGTGCATGAAACTAAGTATCTCCTGCTGACAGCTTTGCTAATATAGTAGGAGGTTGTTATTATCATTGAGGTGGTTGTAGACTGTGTGCTGGATGCATTTTGGCATAACAGTGGCACTGCTGGGGAGTGCCGAGACTTCACGAAGCATTTCGTTTAAAAATAGCATCAACAGAAGCCGCTTTCTCGGACTACACTTTCTTTCAGACACCGTACCCATTAGGGCTGCACGATATCAGGAAAACATGCGATAATGTTGTTGAGTGTTGTGATGGTGATATCACATGCGATAAGTAAGTAAAAACTTAGCATTTATAGTGTTAATGTTTTTCTGCTTTGGGTTTGCTGGTAACAGATGCTGACTAGTCTATGCAGAAAAAAAACACGAAATGCAATATTTATATTCCAACATGTTTTTAAAAGAATTTGCTTAAACAGAGAATTTAATGCCTCCCATAAAACATTTGAACCATTGAACATTGTTGAAAAAATCTGAAAATATAGATATAGAAAAGAAGATGAAGAAACTGCCCAGTGATTTTTTTTTTTGCCCTCTTTTCTGTGGCACTGGGTGAAGAGTTTTGGAAAAACACCATTTATTGTATTTCAGTGAATAATTGCGATATGTTTATTTTTTTGCGATAAGTATTTTGCGCAAGTTGATACCGCAATGACGGTAAATTTGCGATATATTGTGCAGCCCTAGTACCCCATGTAACAATTCTGACTGAACAAGTCGCTTACATTTACACCAGTGAACAACTGGACTGGTTCTTTGGACTGGTTTATCCATTCTGTCCTGTCTTTGCCATGCGTCAGTGTTTTTTTTTTCTGGCTGATCAAATATTAAATTTATAATAAAGCTAAGTGTATTATTTATAACAGGGTTTTTAATTAAGTTTTCTGGACAAACTGTTCACAATATAAACGTAGTTTGCGTTTAACCTAGAATCGCAGACATACCAAGTACTGATGAAACCAATGGTCATGTTTGTTTCATCAGTTGCTCCAATGTCGATTGTAAACATGGTCTAATTTAAATGTGTTGAATTATACTGACAAAAATGACATGGAAAAATTACATTTTACATTAAAATGATTTTTTTTGTTCCCTTAAAGTCTGACCATGATGGAGAAACAGAAGCAGCAGAAGAGCTCCTGCTTGTCAATAAGCCTCTCACGGACCTCATCAGCCTCCTCATTCAAATGGTCAGTCTCTGGATATATGTGTGTCTGTATGTACAGTGGAGGAAATAATTATTTAACCACTCGCTGATTTTGTAAGTTTGTCCAATGACAAAGAAATTAAAAGTCTCAGAACAGTATCATTTTAATGGTAGATTTATTTTAACAGTGACAGATAGCACATCAAAAGGAAAAGTGGAAAAATAACTTTAAATAAAAGATATAAATTGATTTGCATTTCATTGAGTGAAATAAGTATTTGAACCCTCTAACAACCATTAAGAGTTCTGGCTCCCACAGCGTTGACTCCGACTCAATTAGTCACCCTCATTAAAGACACCTGTCTTAACTAGTCACCTGTATAAAAGACACCTGTCCACAGAATCAATCAATAAAGCCTCCAAACTCTTCAACATGGGAAAGACCAAAAAGCTGTCCAAGGATGTCAGAGACAAAATTGTAGACCTGCACAAGGCTGGAATGGGCTACAAAACCATTAGCAAGAGAGAAGGTGACAAATGTTCGAAAATGGAAGGAGCACAAAATGACCATCAATCGATCTCGTTCTCAGTCAAAAGCATGGAGGTGGAAACATTTTGCTTTGGAGGTGTTTTTCTGCTAAGGGCACAGGACAACTTCACTGCATCAACTGGAAAATGGACGGAGCCATGTTTCATAAAATCCTGAGCGACAACCTCCTTCCCTTCCCTCTTGATATGCTCCATCCTGGCCAGGGCGGCCCAGGTGGGTCCCACAGTCCCTTCATCTGTGGGTACTCCTCCTACAGTCCCTCTGTCGTTATGTGTAAGGGGAGCCCTTCCGTGTCCTCATGGTCTGAATGCTTAAACTTAGCAGAAAGTTTAATACTTAAACTTAGCAGAAAATGACGGCCTCTAGTGCCCGCTGACGGGACGTTATTGTTTTTTCATAAGAAAAATGAATTAATTTACATAATACTTTTTCCACTTGCACTACTTCCACACGCTGCTGAATTGTGTCATGCTATTTTTCTGTGATTAATTGTTCTAAATTAACGGGTTAATTCCACACAGCTAGTTTATATGCTTATAGGAAACAAATGTTGATCATGCTTCCAGGAAACCTTGGGTATTTGTAACTTATTTGACTCTGGTTACATGTTGTTGCTGTACTGTGCTCATTTATTGTAATAGGCCAAACAAAAATCAATAAAACACATTAGCTAAAGATACGAAATAACTCAGCTCAGTAGCTAATTTTGTTTTCCAGTCCTTCAGAATCCAGAGGACCACTGAAGTCTACAGTCTCAGCACAGATGGATGCCAGAAACAGGTGGGTAATAATTAAAGAGTGTAACTTTGATGATTCACTAATGAGTTAAATTAGATTATCAGGGAAGTGTGCAGTGCTGAGAGAGAGAGGCAGAGTCAGAGTCAGCTAAGGGGTTTGACAGAGATTGCAGATCTTGTATTGTAGCCCCACCCGTAGGGAAGCAGCCCCGTACAGAGACAGCAACTAGACAGTGAGGGTAGTTTATTAGTTAATAAATGAATGATAAAGGTTTACATTTAAACAAAAGCAAATGCACAGAAACAAACATTAGGCAATATATGCTAACATATATACTAACATATAATTATATACATGATATACAGATTCTAAGTTAATTGTGGTAATTAACTTAGAATCTGTATATAACGGCTTGGAGCTCTTCTCTCATTCTACCCACTTTCTTCTCCTTCAGGTATTCTGACTCCTCCACCCGCCCAAAAGTAAGCAAACCTTCACTTCCTACCAGACATTAGCAGTTATATGGCAGGTCTGCATTTAAAGTTTATATCAACAAAACTGTTACTGTGGTCTGTCTGTTTTTAGAGCTACACCACCAGTCAGAGAGCTTCTATCCCAGAGAGGTCATCAAACAGAGCTACAAGCGCCCAAGGATTTTATTCTTTCATGCCACAAAACAGGTGTGTTTTTTGTAGTGCTGGGCCGTTAACAGTTTCTTATTCTTATCACGCGATAAAAAAAATATCGCCGTTAAATCCCGACAGAGGGAGCTGGGTCTATACTACGCAAGCTATGATGAATTTCACCTTGATATTTCAGTAACTTGTCCGGTTCGCGCATGTTTTAAACTTGTCTCGGTCTCTCTTTCGGGGGAGGGGTTATCGCCGTTAACCAAGATTCCAATGAGATTAATGCCGTTAAAAAAATTAATCTATGCCCACCTCTAGTTTTTTCATATACTTCTTCTATTTTTTGAGATGATTCACTGGTGAGTTCAAATAGATTAGCAGGGAAAACTCAAGAGTGCAGTGCTCAGAGAGAGAGAGAGAGAGAGAGAGAGAATAAGGAAGTCCCTTAGGAGGGATGGAGAAGAGCACACAGTATTAAGGGCTTCCACAGAGAAGTGCAGGTCTTGTATTGAAGCCCTACATGCAGGGAATCATCCCCATACAGAGACAACATCGAGACAGTGAGGGTAGTTTGAGGGCAAACGCAGGCAGATTGCTGGATTGACTGCCTTAAATACAAATGACATAGAGTTGTCGATAACACACAAACCAATCAGGGAACAGAACCTATCAAGTAATGATGACATAAGAAGAAAACACCTGAGCTAATAAGCCGGTACCTAGCAGCCCAATCAGGAGGAGCGAGACTTACCGGTACTCCACTGCAGGTGGGTTGCTAGGCACCGCATCCAAACATAAACCTACACGCATTCATAAGCAAACTTGGTAATTTTTTTTAAATGATAGAAACTAAATGGGACAAAAATGCTGTATTTAAATACTAATATATTTATAATTCAGGTTGTAAATGGCTGGTCAGCTGTATTTGTATCCTCCTGAAGGGTTAGTGTTGTCTGGAACAGTTAATAATTGGTGGAATAATTTGGAATAATAAAACAGTTTAATAAAAAATCTTGGGCCCAATGTTTGTACAATGTCACTGAAGATCTGCTTTCTCATTCATCTGATTGGTCGGCACAGAAAACATACATTCCTTAATTGCATTCAGTTAATTAGTTATTTGGTTATTAGTTTTAAGTTCAGTGCAAGGAACCAAAAGTTAAAAGCTTTAATCTGCCGCTGACCAATAGGATCATCTCTCCTTTCCTCTGCCAGGACAGGTTTAAAATTGAAACGAAATGAGTATTAGATCTCTGATCAAGAGCATCTGCTTTCTTCTTCAAACATTATATGTTTTAAGGTAACATAAGCTATTGTACATATAATTAGCATATGTTGTCTCTTCCAAGACACAAAACCAGTACATTTCATAGACCTTTACATTTGTTTTTGTACTAGCACAGTGAGTAATGTGATATAAAGGTTCCAAGTTAATTATGACAAACCTGCTTGGAGCTCTTCTCTCATTCTACCCACTTTCTTCTCCTTCAGCTATTCTGACTCCTCCACCCGCCCAAAAGTAAGCAAACCTTCACCTCCCACCAGACATTAGCAGTTAAATGGCAAGGTCTGCGTTTTAAGTTTATATCAACAAAACTGTTACTGTGGTCTGTCTGGTTTTAGAGCTACGCCACCAGTCAGAGAGCTTCTATCCCAGAGAGGTCATCAAACAGAGCTACAAGCGCCCAAGGATTTTATTCTTTCACGCCACAAAACAGGTGTGATTTTTCATATACTTCTTCTATTTTCTTGTGCTATTGCATATTTGGCAAAAGTCCTAATATTCATTCAGTTGTTGATAATATGCCCTACATGGTCCAATATCTGTGGTCCAAAACCTGCATTAAAAAAGTAACAACTTGTAAGTTCAGAGTTCTCACATTCTTCAGGAAGTATGCATAAAAAGGCAGTTTAGCCAGAAAGACATTCTTTAAGAATAATCTAGCCAATCTAAAAATCATCAGTCGAATTACAGCACAAAGTCTTTATTTATTGTTTTATCTGTAAGAATCATGTAGACCCCCCATGTTTTGTTGCTAACATTCATGAGATAATCATATGTGTAATCATTTTGAACCCTTTTTGGCAAGGCTTAAATAGAACATAATTACTAAAGTTTGAAGCCCCAGACCTTGTTTATATTACACACATACTGTGATATAACTATATAAATGCTAAAGAGAATCAAAATCAGGTTGCAAGAAAGTGAATCTATTGGAGATAGTAATCTTTGACAATGAAAATGCATAAAGAAAGCCCTCTTCATTCAAGCAAAAACAAAACAATATAGCATAGTATTTAAATTGAATGCCTTGATTTAGGTTCAGAAAACTGATAATTTGGTTAATCTCAAAGAATTCTTGCTACAGTGAATAAGAGCTATATCTGGTTAAAAGAATGTTGTTACAAATAAAGTTTCAATTTCTCAATTTGAAAATTGTGTCTCAAAGTAGAGTCTCAGAATAGTCAGTAAATATGAAGACCTCTATGTATTGCCCTTTTCTGGAACAGAGAGCAAGAAGAAGTACCTGTGGATAAATATGTCATCGAAACACTCAGAGACATCGAGAAAGTTCGGTCCTTCTGTTGCATAGGAAAAAACTGGACCCATGAAAGGGAAGCCGAAGTGTCCAAGATGAGAAACATAAGCCAGGCAAAGAAAAGCCATAGGAAGAAGCTAGAGTTGGAGCTGGCAGCAGTTCTGGAGAGCACTCTGAAGGGGCTGGACACACTTCAACGCTTCCTTGACGCAGTGGAAAGGCTAGCAGTCACCTCACTGCTTGTGTTCAGGAATGAGAGGTTCTTGCCAAGTGGGGTGTCTGCTGCAGATGTGCAGCTGGTGATCATTGCAGCCAAAGAGGTCTGCCCTCTCCTCATTCTCTTCAAGAGAGATGCAGCAGCTTTCTTTACAGCCATCCTCGACAACGTAGATGTTCTGGAATTACAGCTGGAGAAATACATCGAAATCACACAGACACTCTGTGAGACAATGAAGTGAGCCAATAATTCATTTACACCACATACACTATCTGACACATTTATTCATCAAGGTACAAGTGATTCTCTGTGTGAATGGAACTTAATAAATCTATACAGAATACAATGCAAGTATTCTCTGTAACTGAATTATATTCAGTTAGAGGTCATATGTCCAGAGTGAACGCAACTTAAAAAACAATTGTAATGGAATAGGACTGAAGAAATAGGGCACCATTCTAGTGATAGCTTAGTACCTTTTAAAGAGTATATATAGAGATTATGTTTCAAAATTGACAAATTAAAGCTATAAATTGTAAAGCTGTTTTGCATCTAAAAGATTGTGTAAGCTAAACATGGTTTGTTATGTGTGGAAAAACAGAAACCCTTCACAGAAGGTCAGGTGGAGTATGACTGGGGCTATACAAAGCACGACTGACCACTTTAGCAAACTGAGGGAAATCAGGTAAGAGTATTTCAATGATTAAAAAATGTCTGTGTGCGCATATAACACATACAGCCATGGAAAAAAATGGGACTGCATCAGTTTATGGAGGAAATGTTTGTAGAAAATGTAAAAATAATATCTATAAATATATGCATTTACACAACACTCTTACATTATTTTACAGTTGCAACCATTAAAACAGTTATGTTAAGTGCAGTGTGTGCATGTGTGTGCTCTGTTTCATCCCATCAGAATCTGAAACAGGACGGAAGCTGCTGGAATACAGCACACAGAATAGCTGCTCTACAAACACTACTGCACTCACAAGACATATGGAGGCGTTTCTTATTTTTTACACAGCTCACACTGCAGTAATTAATAAAGTTCATAAAGCAATAGCATAGAAGAACACACACACTGCAGCAAATTGTACAGTGGTGTCTTATTTTTTCCATGGCTGTATATTGCTATTTTACAGTATTGGCCTTGTTGGATGATTTTGCTTGACTCAATTCTTATATTTTAGGAAGGACAAGTCATTCAGGCTGAGCTTCTTATTTCGGGCGAAGGCGCAACGTTTTATGGAGACATATGATGGATGTCTTGATGAAATGTTGGAGTTCCTGTCAGATCTAGACAAGATTGCGAACAAGTTGGATAAAATGAAGAAAGGGACCAGGATTTCCACTGTAGTAGGCAGTTCAGTAGGTGCTGCGGGGGGAGTCTTGTCCATCGTAGGTCTGGCTCTTGCCCCTGTCACTGCAGGAGTATCCCTGGGCCTGACAATTGCAGGGGTTGGGATGGGGGTTGCTAGTGGAGTCACTGGCATAGGCACAGGTGTGGCTGGAATGGTTATAAAGAAGAAAAAAGGAAAAAATGCCAACAACATCTTTGAGAGCTTTCAGTATGATGTCGAAATGGTCACACGATGTCTAGAGGATATAGCTAATAGTAACGATCCTGTACGTGTTCATGAGGGTAACGTGGCATGCGGAGTAATGAGAACACTATCCCGGGCTGGGTCAGTAGCCAAAGGTATTAATGACCTTGTAGAAGGAGGGAGGGCTATGAGAGGTGCACAGGTGGCTAAGAAGGTAGCATGTGCTGGACTTCAGGGGGTGAATGTGCCACAAAACATCCACAAGGTTGGACGTGTGGCAAAGGTTTGTCCTCAGCTTATTGCAAAAGTAGGCAGAGTTGGAGGAGTTGCTATGAATATTCTCTTCATTGGTTTAGATCTTCTGACCATCTACAAGGAAAGTAAGGATCTGGCTAAAGGGAAGAAAAGCAAAGCATCTCAGCTTATCTTCTCCAGATCAGTTCTGTGGCGCTCGGAGATAGAGACATGGGATGAAATGTATGACTCTCTGCAGAGAGAACAAATTACGTTCCGCAAGAAACTGGAAATTCTAAAGAAATCCTGTTGTTAATGAAAAAAAAGGATCAAAAAGACTAAAGTGGGTGGCAATGTCCTAGATGTTGGTATAAAACTTTAATGGGTAAAAAAAACTGTAGTTATAAAGTATACCTCAAAATAAAGTGCTAATAGTATATTCGTCAATCTGCAACAACGTTAAAACCCACTGATAGGTGAAGGGAATAACATTGATTATCTGGTTAGGATGGCACCTGTCAATGCATGGCATATTAGATGTTAGATTTTAGACAGTGAATGGTCAGCTGCTGTGTTGGAAAAATGGGCAGGGATAAGAAACGGATTTGACAATGGCAAATAATCAGAACATCTTTAGAATGGGAGGTCTTGTGGGGTTGTGGGGTTTTCCCAGTATGCAGTGGTCAGAATCTAAGAAAGTGGTCCAAGGAAGGACAACCAGTGATCCAGCGACAGGATCATGAACACCCAAGAAGCTGCAACGAGTGGCACAATGGAGTCATGAGCATCAGAATTGGACGGTGGAGCAATAGAAGGTGGCCTGGTCTAATGTTGATGGCCAGGTATTTGTGTGTCGCTGACCTGGGAAAGAAATGGCAACAGGATGCACTATAGGAAGAAGTCAATCTGACGCTCTGCTCTGCTCTGGGCAGTGTTCTGCTGGGTTCTGACATTCAGGCAAATTTTGCTTTATGTACCTAAAGTACTGTGCAAAAGAATTTTGAAAATATTTTAAAGGCTGAGCACTAAGAGACCCTCTACCAACAAAAGTTGACAGTGATATAAATGCAAACAAACAAGAAAGCATTAGATAATAAAAAATGTTTTGTTTGTAAAAGTAGTTGAAATTTTGTGAGCTGGTTAGAAGAACACAGGGTTGCTTCCAGATTTCATGATGCCTTTGTAAAACTCCATCAGCAGCTCCTGATTTTACTTAATGAAGGACTGAATTAAGCTGGTATTTAAGATATGTAATGAAAACTCCAATGCAATACTGGACTTCCATGTGGAATGCTTAAGCAACATACATGTATATATAAAATCACTAAATTGTATTAGTATTATTTGTAATTAGCTTTTTAAAGCACATTCTGCTCAGCTAAATGGGTTTTATAAATAATTGTTGTAGAGCAAGTACACCCCTTTGTGGTAATGGCAGTGGCGTCCAGCCAGTAATGCATAGAAACTAAAAAAAAAGGTGTATTTCTTGCTTATTTTTATGTATATGTTTAAATTACAAACCCTCATTTGTTCCATCTTGATCAGAAACAACAGTTACACTCTGAAAACGCCTTATTGATAATTATCCAATCAGATGCATTCTCTAAATTCGGTATTTAGAGAGACCATTGGATAACCATTGGTTAAGTCCTACTGTGTCAGATTAACCACCAGGATAATTGGAGACTGACAGTGAAATCAACTAAACATGTGGTCATTGGTCCCAAATAAACGGGTGAGAACAGCTTTGTAAGAGTTACTATGGAAACTACTCTCATAATGTAAGTAAATGCTACTCTCATAACTGCTACTCATAATGTATGTTAATATGTCTGTTAAAAGCTTCCTATAAAATATATTTTTACATACTTCTGATGCATACTTCTGATTAAAACATAATAAAAATGCTTTGTCGTTTTTTTTATTGATCTAATGGCTTTGAAATGGTGATGGCCAGAATCAGAATCAGAAAACTTTATTGATCCCAGACAAAATTACTTATGTAATGACTGTAAGACACAGAGACAAGGACAATATAAACTATAACATCTAAATAAAAATATAACAAGGAAACAATATGAAAATACACTATGCTTTATACAGAAATGGTTAAAAGTGCTGGTTAAAAGTCCTATAGATTGGAACACATTAGAGTGAAATATACTGACACAAATGATAGTTTAGATTAAGTTATTGCTCTTAGAACAGAATCCAGTAGTAATATTAAGTAATAAAAAGTAATATTGACATAATTAGTCATATTGCACATGAATACTACTGCATGTAAGATATGGCAAATAATGAAATGCAGCATTATCAGCTCAGTCACCCAAAAAGCTTCCTGAGATACAAAGAGAGAAAGAGAGAGACCTTTAAAGTGCAAATAACACATTATCCTAATGTCTAAAGACTACCAGGTCAGATTCAGCCACCAGAGGGAGGCACAGTACTGCCACACCATAATCATGGGTGATTGGCAGCACCCAAGTTTGTCCCTCGTAATACAAGTTCATGTTCATACACAGTATTTTTTCACAGTTTTGGCCAACCAATAAAGTGAACCTTTCTCTTGGATCTCTTCATGCTCTTTCACCTACTAGTCCATAAGCTGTTGAGTTCTTACCTTTCTTTCTTGTACTATAAATGACTTTTCTATGCAGTGAGCAGTCAGGCGTTTTTCCCTGGTGGTCCTTAGTGAGCGTTCCCAATAAGGTCAAAACTCTCGAGTTCTTTTGAGTTTCCTACCGTGTTTTACTTTGTCGTCCATATCGCAGGCCTCAGCATCTGCATCTGCATTTTGCTTCACTTTTTGGTTCAAGGAGCCTGCTTCAGTTTACACTAATAAATACTGTAATACACACTAATACATGGTATAATAAACTGTAATACATGCTAGTACACAGTTTACACAAATACATAGTGTAATGCAATACAGTGTAATACATGCTAATACACAGTTTACAGTAAAACATGGCCTGAGATCTATTATGTTACAATATCATATTTTGAATATTTGGCTTCATAAGGCTGAGTGATAATCATTAATTCCAGAGACCCGCAGTGGCTGTCTAAGCACTGGCCCAATCAGCAAGCAGTCAACTTCGAGAGAGTAGGCCCAGAGCACCTGCTTGCATCTGTTCTGACCAGAAATGAGAAATCTCCTAGTACAGTATGCAGTCTAAGCTTATCTTTGGGTTGCTGGGCAGGCGGACAGCCAGGGGTTTTGCCAGAAAAGTCTTAGGGGCTTTTGTTTTTTCTACTTATCTAAAATGGAGGAGATTTCTTGACTTCAGTTTTGATCAGTTAAGTCATATTGCTTCTTTAATATTCAATAAAAACAGACCATTTGTGAGGATTCTCAATCTGAACCTCTCAAACACAACCCACACCACAAAATTCTTTCCCTTCTTTTCATAATCGGTAGTGATGCCCCTGCAGACATCAACAGAGCAACTCGGGTCATTGTTTAACAAGTCCTTCCATTGTTTGTCGTACTGACTGGTCAGTCTCGTGGTGCTTTTTGCCTGGAGCAGCTCGTGTCATGAACATTTGTTGAGCGGGTGCTGCACTTCTCGATGGAGATTTTGCTTGTTAGAAAAGCCAGAAGTGTTTAAAGAATTAAATAAAAACTTCATGGATGTATATAAAGTTCTGTATGATCACATAATGACAAAAAGTAATATGAGAGATACACATGGCCTTGAATAGACATATGTTTTCTTATGAACAGGTCTAAAATTAAACATGTTCAATGACATTATAAAATATTAAAATCAATAAAATTCTGTATCTAACACCTGTGTCTTATATTATGGCATATTTTATCACTTTAACGAAAGTCATATTTTTATTACCACATTTAAGAGGATTAAAGCATTATAACAATAAGAAGTGTCTACCCTCCATCTGAACATGGAAAGCCGTTGTGTTTCTTCACTCCACTACCAAGGTTCAGCTTCATGCAGCTAACTTGTGCCTTTTTTAATGTCTGGAGTATGTTATCTCGAATGCAGATCTGATAACTGTGAATGACGGACACCTTATATCGAAACTGCTAACCTAACTAAAATTAGCGCAGGTCCAGGGTGTCTAAAGCACAGTACAGTTTTGTTTAAGCTATCATTCCTTTGTAAGAGGTATAATTAATTTTTTGAACATGCATTGATTCTCTACATACAACACACGTCTCATTAATAAAATTTGGTGATTCAAGCACAGAGCTCTTGTGCTTATATCATAGCGTTAGGGTTAGTGTACATAATCAGGGCTCTCAAGTCTCACGCAATGAGCGTGAGACACACGCATCTGACTGTCTTCACACGCTCACACGCCACACC
>JBBPDB010000007.1:10233570-10253455 GCA_037974465.1 Brachypetersius altus | reverse complement strand
AAACACACACACACAGTTATGTGCAAAAAATAGCAGTGTCTACATTCTTCTTTACAAACTCAAACATTCCCCGTACAAACTGAAAAATGTTTTAAGATTTTGCTTTCACTGAACTAATATTTAGTTGTATAACCACTGTTTCTGCTGTACATCTGTATTTTGTGGAGTCGATCAACTTCTGGCCCATGTGAACGGGTATTCCTGCCCAGGATGATTGGACTACACTCCACAATTCTCAATCTTGTTGGTATGGAACCAAGATGTTGCTGGTTTACTGGTGTTTTTGGGACCGTTGTGTTGTTGGAACACCCATTTCAAGGGATTTTCCTCTTCGGCCTGAGGCAACATGACCTCCACAAGAATTTTGCGGTATTCAAACTGATCCATGATCCCAGATATGCAATAAATAGGCTTGACAGCATAGTATGAGAAACATGCCCATATCAAGATGCTTATGCCACTATGCTTCACAATGTACTGTGGCTTGAATTCAGTGTTTGGGGGTCATCTGACAAACTGTCTGTGGCCACTAGACCCAAAAAGAACTTGCTTTCTTCAGTCCACAAAAAGTTGCACCTTTTCTCTTTAGGCCAGTCAGTGTGTTCTTTGGCAAAATGTGACCTCTTCAGCACGTCTTTTTTTTTCAGCAGTGGGACTTTGTGGGGGCTCCATGCCAATAGCTTGACTTCAAATAGGTGTCTTTCAAATAGGTGATTGTAAAAGTACTCTTAGGTAACTTTAGACCTTCTTTGATGTTCCTGGTGCTGATCATTGGCAGAGGCTTTGCCATTTAGGCCATTCCCCAATCCATTCGAATGGTAGTTTTTCGTTTTCTTCCATGTCTTTCAGGTTTTGTTTGCCATTTTAAAGCATTTCCGATCATTTTAACTGAGCAGCCTATCAGTTGCCTATCATCGCTTTTTTTTGTTTTCCTCTCTCCAATAATTTTTTTAGTCAAGGGACACTGTTCTTCTGATCAATGTCTGGAACATCCCATTTTCCTCAGAATTTCAGAGAGAAATGCACTATTACCACCATTTACAATATTTGCTGCCTTCCTTCCTTAAATAAGGGAAATAATTGGCCCCAGTATTTTCAAAGAACGAATGACCTCACTAACTGAACTATTATTTTGAACAAGCCCCTTTCAATTAATGGTGCAGTTACAAAGAATCAGCAGCGTGTATTTCATGACTGTTGAGTCTGTTGGTTTTCTGTTACACCTACTAATAATTATTTGAAATATAATTTCTACCAAAAACATTTGATCAGGCTAGTGATGTCTGACTGCTATTATTTTGCACATAACTGTATATGTGTGACAAGTTTTGAGCTTTTCCAAAATGCATCTTGAAGATTCTGAGGCCAAGTGAACAAAAGCTGCTATATTCAGATGAGACCAAGCTCAGACTATTTGACCTCAACACCAAATAACATTTGGCAGAACGTATAATCTAGCTCACTATCTTGTTAGTATCATCTTGTTGTAAGGGTGTTTCTCTGCAGCAGGGACTACGGCACTTATCAGGATAGAAGGAAAATGGAAGGGACAACTTTTTGGCAGAGGGCAGGAGCTTCTCCTCAATATTTTGATGGTAGTTTGTCACTGAGAAGGTTCACCTTACTGCAGTGCCCGAAGGAGAAAAAGGTGAATGTATGGCCTAGTCAGAGCCCAGACCTTATTGACAGTCTGGGCAATGACTTGCAGTCCACCAACAGTCATCCTCTAGTTTCCAATCATAGCTTTGTTGCAGTAAGAAAATACAACTGGACAAATAACTTCAGCCTGCAATACAAATAAATGTGAATCTTTTAAAGAGGGTGATTTTTTTATACACCCACTGTGTGTATATATGTATACATAAGCACATACCCTCACTCCCGGGGAGAAACTGAGCTTCGACTTCTTCCTGTCCTCAGTACCACTCCTGAAATCCCTTCCTTTCTAATTTCTAATATATAATATAAACTAACGATTTAGAAAGGAAGGGATTTCAGGAGTGGTACTGAGGACAGGAAGAAGTCGAAGCTCAGTGTCTCCCCAGGTACAGAACTCTGTTGCCTAGTAACAGGCACTTCGTGAGGCAGACGGGCACACGATGGAGTGGCAGGCTGGAGGATGACATCAGAGATTGCCATAAAGTGCCTCTGCACTCTCATGTGCCTCTGATTAATACTAAAGCTATCATCCCTGTTTATCAGTTCTCAGTATAATCAAAAATTGTGTACTGTGCAAAAATCTTAAGCCCTTTAGATAATTTTTAACAACTACGTATCTGACCAGTTTTTATTGCGCAGTTTGTGTTCACTTGACCAATTCTTTCATGGTCAAGAATAATTTTCTTTTCTCTACTCAGGACACCTCATAGTGTCTTTAGAATTCAGAATTTAAAGCTGTTGACAGAGGGAACACATTTTACATTGACATTAGGTATTAACTGAGGTGTACATTTTTGCCTCCACATTGAGTTGACTCTTGATTATGACTAAGTATATCACAAAATCTTCATTGATTTCATTAGAATTTTGAATTGGTTTCAAAGCTACATGGAATACACAATAAAAGTAACTATTTACACAGACTAAAATACTTAGTCAACATCATATTCTACCAGTGCAGTTGGATCACATTCATACTGCTGCAAGTTGATAACTCTTATAAAAACCTAAACCTGTTGTGTCCAATGGAGTTTCTGGCATAGCAGATTTGCAAGACATGTAAATCAGCATCCTATAAAAGGGGTGAGACTGGGATTAGTAGACATTTATTCATGTGAATTCTTAAAACATTTTTAAACATATTGGTTGAAATTAACATTCTTGTTTCGTCCCACATAGATTGGTGCAGTGGACACATCTTGCTGGAGTTCAGCAGAAGGTCAGAACTTGGTGCATGTGCTCCAAAAACTGGCTCAAGACACAAGGCGAGTAATACCAGAAAGAGGAGCTTTTTCCGTCTCCAGTGCAGCCCTCAGCCCCCTCTAAGGCCCCAGCTTTAGTTTTTCCACCGCCACCCTGTGCTTTGATCCATTTTGTCAGAGGCCAAGGGACGGTCATATGATGATATCTTGCTTGAGTTGTTGCCTCTCCTAGAGATTGATGCAGTCCTATTGTTGAGCCGCTCATGGCCCTTTCAGCCCCCCTTCCTTTCCTTTACTAAAATGAGAAGACATGCCTTTGAAGTTGCCCAACCATGCTTTGGAAGAGCTTCAACAATGCATTTTTTGGCAAAAGCATAGTAACCTGTGCTGCAACCAATGCATTGTTGATAAGCTTTGTCACCACAAGTCATTGTCCCCGTAATGCAGTTTTTGCACTCCAGGGAACAAATAAATCTGTGGTTTCTTAAGTGTTAAACTAATTAAACATGCAGTGTTGCAAGTTGTATTGAAAAAAATGTCAACATGCACATTGGTACCAATTTGGATTAAATCTTGCTAGGCTTTACCCATATGATCATCTTTGCTGCGGTGTTAAGAAAATATGCCCACTCCAGTGAATGCAGTCCTGAAATTAAATTAGCTAAATTAGTATTTTCCAGAACTTTCAAAAAACATTTTAATTAGTAATTAAAGTGCACACACTGCAGAGACGGTCAGTAATACATATGGACAAGGCGGTTATCTTTTTCAAGCAGGTCTGTACTTGGCATGGATTTCTAATTAGCATATTCATGAGTAAAAATAGTAAATTTTAACATTCAATTTTTATCAGTAAATTCTTTACTCTGAGTGAGGAGATATTTTAAATGAAATATAAAACTAACAAATCTACATTTGTAGATTGCCCTCCTTTAACTAAGCTGCATAATTAGTTTTTTTTTTTTTTTACAGTGCCTTTTAATGCCTGTTTGGTGGATTAGCTTTACAAATGTCTCGTCTTTTCCCAGGTCTCACCCAGGCACTGCAGCAGGGGCACTAGCTGCCGGGATTCTGAAGGGGGTTGGATTCTAGGAAGTGAAAGCCATAGTCGTGGCCCTCCACTCTCCATGTTCTGTACATCAATGTAACATCAATTATTTTTTGTTTTACAAGTCTTTAGGCACTAGGTTGCATTTCTACTGTTTAATACATAAATTACATACTTGCAATAATCAAATACTGTTCTGCTTACATAGAAAAAATATGAAGGACCCACTTTGGCCCCCCCTCTGACTCGAGTGTTTAAGCCATCAAAGTCCAATAACATCCTTTAATCAATATGTGAGCTCATCTGAGCAAAAGTGATTAAACCATATGGCTAAAAAGTGCTACATGGAACTGTTAATAAAACTATGCAAGTAAATTATTTTCTATATTTTTTGTTTCACTGAGTGTCAGTATACTATGGATCACTTATATTGATCAGTCTTGGTAGTAAATTGTACTTTCATTTACAGTATCAACACAACACCCAATATTAACCTTATAAACCTTCAGGGCACAAATGCAGGTGTTTCCAAAAGCTTACCATTTAACTGATACTGATTTTTGTGTAGGGAATACAATTATTTCCATTCATAGCAGATACAGTTTACGACCATAATGTCTGTCTTTCAAGTAAAATGATGACTGCACCAAGCTATAAACCTAAACCCTTGCTACTCCTATTAGCCCTGTTACTAACCCATATGATAAGGGTGACATTCTGAATGAACCAAAATCAAACCCTGCCCTAAGTAATGAGACTGCACAGATTCCCTGAAACAGAGAGTGAATTTTGTCCATTATTTTCATTTTATTGTTTAGCCATGTCATAACCATGTCTCCAATAAACACAGCAGGCTACAATAATTAGGGGTTCTTTTCAAAACCTTCTATAGCTACCATCAAAAAAAAGGAGGGGAAAAAATGAACTGACCCCCTCTGATTGCAGACCCTTTGGAACATTTGAGACACTGGAAACAGTGATCTTATTAAAGCAAGAAAGCCATATTTGGACCATTTCTCCCATTCTTCATTTTATACAAAAGCTACACAATGTTACACTTGATCAGAATACAATTCAACTGATTAATTAGTGTTCTACACCATAAAGTTGATAAAATTTTAATTGATGGAGCATTACCACTATAATTTAACACAGATCTGAAAAGAATACAAATTACTGCAAAATAAAAGACAAGTATCAAAGCAAGCTAGATAAGTACAATTAGACTGTAGAATCCTTTTTTTTAAAAAAAAAAGAAAATAAAAAAATGTAAAAAGAAAAATTACAGGCAAGGCTAAGGTTGAAAATTCCATCTTATGATCCACTTCTTGAGCTTTCTTTGAGTCACCCACCCAACCGAAACCTCTTTTGCGGTTAAAACTCTGACCAGTGAGGACCAGAACAAAAAGTTTTACTTGCTCGTGTTCCCATAGGAAACTCAGCTTGTATTAGTGTGTCAGGCACTTCCAGAGAAACTAGCCCACTCTCTTGAGACCGCTCAGCAACTCTACAGGCCAAATCACAATGCGGGTTCATTCAGATCAGACGATACAGCTGTGGAGGCACAAAGGAAAGTGTTAGTCCGGAACCACACACACATACAGGACCATCATAACTTCAGGATCATAACCACAGTGAAAATGAACAGGTTAGTTATTCTACCAGCATGCATCACACCAGCCTTTCAGCTCAATAACTACACACAGTTTTTAAGCACTGATTAAAATCCCAAGTCTGCCATTCATTTTGAGAGCAGGTCTGAACACCTTAGTGCCTCACCTAAAAAGTAGTTTATTTACAGATCAGTATCAAACCAAGCCAGCTGATTACTGTCGCCTGGGGGGAGCCCATCAATCAGGTCTTGGGTGTGACCAAGGTCAGGCAGGCCATCCACAGGGTACTCCGGTCCAGGGTGGTGTCCACCCATATCATGCTCCATCATGGGGTCCATGCCCATGGCATCTTGCCCATACCCTCCAGAGTGATAGGAGCGGTAGCTGGGGTCTGTGGATAAGGAGGGTTGTGGAAAAGGAGTGGAGGAAGGGGGAGCGCACACGTATGTTAGAGAAAGCATATTAAACAAGCAAGTCACAACAGCAGACCTTCAGTTTTTCCTTTTTTGCCACACACAGCTTGTGAAGGGATGCTTTTCTGTACTAATCCAACACAAGGCCATGGACAAAAAGATGCAAGCTGCCACACTCAAGGCAGTAAGTT
Source organism: Brachypetersius altus (assembly GCA_037974465.1). Classification (NCBI taxonomy): domain Eukaryota; kingdom Metazoa; phylum Chordata; class Actinopteri; order Characiformes; family Alestidae; genus Brachypetersius; species Brachypetersius altus. Next base: position 10,247,329 of record JBBPDB010000007.1, on the reverse strand, counting down.
AGAATGTGCTGAGCAGTTATCTTTAAGAAAATGGCTATAAACTCACCATCCTGCCTATAGCCAAGAGGTTCTCCCTGAGCACCAATATCCAGACCCAAATCTCCAGTCTAGAAGAGAGGATGCAAAATTAGCTCATCTTCAATTATGTGCCAAAACACACCCATATACAGATTAAAAATCAGTTTTTCATTAAAGGGACTAAATTGCTTGAATTTTTCTGAGCATTTTGGAATTTCTAAAAAGTTACCACAATTCTACTATGCCAGGTTCAATGTCCCATTCAGAGCCTATGGCAATCTAGTGTTGGGCTTTGACCCAGGATTCATTTTATGGTAATAATCTTGCATGGGGATTTGGGCAGGGTTTAGCTGGGATGAGCCGCTCTACCTCGTTCCAGGTCATGGGCTCAGTTCTGAACAGAGAGCTGGTAAGCTCCACAGACAGTCTCTTCTTGTAGTCCTGGGGTTTATCCTCCGACATGCGGAATAGCACTGCTGCAGCATATGTGGCTGTGGAGGAAAGATAGCACAGTCAGTACAGCCAGACAAAAACACAGCTCAGCCCAACCTATGTTAATATCTGCTCTGAGGACCTAGCAAGACATACAGGAACAAATGAACTCACTAATTACATCATGTGTCCTCTACAAACCAGTCCTCACCCCAAACAGTTCCCATTTTGGTCGGTCACGATTTATAACACACTGGGACACAGCAAATCTGAGCAGGTCCCTGAGGACCAGTTTCGGAATTACTGTATTATTGGACACTAAGTTTTGCACCTTTAACAAACAGTGACAGTGTCATTTGCGGCTATAATGTACATTTTATGTATATTTCAATGTATATTTCAAGCAGCAGTTGCTGCCTTACTTTAAAACAAAAAAGACAAAGTAGAGTACTTAAAGATCATAACAATGCTGTCCCAGCTTTAACACACTTTATAGAAGCCAACAGCTGAAAAAAACCCCAATGTGAACTGAATGTTACAAAACCATGCTGATGTACATCTGACATATCAGCTGAGGTTTAACCCAACAACTGAAATCTAACAACTTCAGTCATTTGGTAACTAGTCCCAGATAGTTAACAGCCATTTAATAGTGACGTAATAGTTAACTTAAAATGCATGCTTGATAGAAGCATTGGAACTCTCCGTATTTAAACAATTTTAAGCATTAGCAACTTACCAACACCCTCATTTCTGGAGTGAAGCAGTTCTGTAAGGGGAGCAGTGGCTCCCTCTGCCTCAATGGCCTCAGCTGCCTCCTTATCTTGGGCTAACTCACAAAGGACACCTGCAGCTACACGCTGAATGTTCTCAATTGGAGAGTACAGCAGCTATCGAGAGAAGAGTAGATAACAGGAGAGGTCAAGATCACTGCTGAAGATGCAAGCCTGCAATTGATAAGCTAAGCAAAACCTGAAATGCAGTATGGATTTAGGATTAGGCTTTGTTTCAGTATTAGAAAATCTCAAAAGTCACTAGACGTACACTAGGCAAAAAGGCTTGCCAAATATAAAACCACATCACTCGGTTTAAACAGATTAAACAAACGTAGTATTGCTAAGAATTTAAGGCTTGACTAACCTGGACAAAGAGTGGAATGGTGTTAAGTCCTCTAATGACAATCCTGTTGTGAATATCTCTAGCAAGAATGTGCAGTGCTCCCGTGCAGCCCTCCACAATCTCCTCCATGCGAACTCCCTCCTACAAGACAAACCAAATTAGCAAATGGTACGTTACACCAGCAGGACTTAACAGCCTTCAAGTCAAATTACTTCTACTGAGTAGTTAAACAAGACTCACCACAAACTGTTGCTGTGTACCTCCCATGGAGGTGCGTCTTTGGGTGTCTTGGTGGGCTCTGACAAGCAGCTGGACCAATCTAGGGATGGCACCCTGTTCCCTAAGAGGTGCATGGTTGGCAGGGCACAGAGCCAGATTTCGAATCAATCCAACAGTAGCCTGAGAGAGACAGTGGTTTCAAAACATTTTAATTTTTAAAATGAATTTTTAATAGAAAATTCCAACATTCAAAGAGCAGCTACAAAAACTTCAACCCTAAAGACCTAAAAACCTAGACACACACCAAGGCTAGTTTTAAGGCCTAACAGCAAAACTCTATTGATGGCCATACTAAGCATGAACTATGTTACTGTTTAACAACCTAAGAAAGATTTAAATCCTACAAAAAACAACACAGTGAGACTAAGAACGGTGCTATTTATGACATGGATCCAATCAGCACATCCATTTAAACTATTCAAGACTAAGCTCAGCAAAAGTACAGTAGAAAAAAATAAGGTGCCATGGATCTATGCATACCTTTATAAGAGGCCAATGTGAAGGTGGATGGAGTAGTTTGACCACTACTGGTAGACCATAGTGCAGTCGCACTGCATTCTGGGCCATCTCTGCATCCTGATGCCTGGAGGTGAGGTGGCGAAGAGCACAGATAGCTGGCTCAGTAATATCCTCTCTGTCTCCGGCACGCAGGACTGTACGTACCAGTGCCTCAATGCCGCCCACCTGGCATACCATCATCTTGTTCTTGTAGTTGTTGCAGGTGAGGTTGGACAGGATGCCAGCAGCACAGGTTACTACATTGATGTCGTCAGAGCCAAGGAGCTGAACCAGTGTGCCAAGCAAGCCCTCCATGCCCTCCTATAGGAGAAAATGAACAGAAAATAAAGGTTATCCTGGAAAATAATTTAAGCAAATCTTATAAAATGTTATGGACGGTTCAAACCACAATCAAAATACCAATAAGCTATTTGTAAGGTTTTAGAAACGCTGCATGAGGTTTATTCCTACCACAACAACCACAAGATAAAGACAATTACTCCACAACATTCTACCACCATGCCAATGGGTGAGTAATACGCTGTGGCATTACAATCATATGTAGGCTTTGTTCATGCTTCATTTTATGGCTTCTCTTCAATGGAAAACGTCCTAACTGTTAATTGGGCAGGTGCTGGCGACAGCCCCCTGCCCCCTTCACAGATAAATGCAGGAATGACTGTTACCTGCAGAACATCTACTTCAGCTAAGGACGTCTTCTCCATGGAAAAAGTGGGGAGACAGAAAGAGAGCGCTCATGTAGGAAGAACAGAGTAAAGTGTAAAAGAGGAGGAAGAAAGGGAAGAAATTTGTGTATTTACCTGTTTGGTGGCAGCATCTGATAGATTCCTGAGAGTCCACAGGCAGTTCTGAACCAGTCGCTGACTGGGATCTGTGAGGTGGAGACCAAGTGCCTGCATACCACCTATACACAATCAAACCTGGTCAGTTACTTGCACTTTATTCATTTCAAAAAAAGCCCAAGTTTGAGCAGGGCAATTACCCATTTACTAGAGATAAGACACACAAGTATGTATAGGTCTGAAGTAAAAATCAATGAAGAATCTCTGCACTCCAGATGAGACACATCAGAAAGACTCACCAGCTTCAACAATAGCAGGCTTGTTACTGGAACATACAGACAGCACTTTAAGCACACGACTAGTGGTCCACAGCAGTTTCTCATATGTGTACGTCCTCATGATGTTGACCAGAGCCTGGGGTCCTCCACTAGCAAGGATGATTAGCTGGTGGGACAAATACAGTTAGACTAAAACAGTTGATAGACCTAAATAATATTTTACATGGCTTTTGAAATGACATGCTTTATAGTATATTGCACATCTTACTTTGCTTTCTTGATTGCCATAGGCTAGGATCTGAAGGCAGTCTGTTGTGATGGCAAGGAATTTGACATTTGTTTTGTTCAACAAGGCCACCATCTTCTGCAAGCCTCCAGCGAGACGCACAGCCATCTTGGCTCCTTCCTGATGCAACAGCAGGTTGTGGAGAGTCGTGATGGCGTAGAACAGTACTGAGTCCACTGGAGAGCTGCAAAACAGCACCCATAATCAGACAAAATGCAGTACTGGGGTAAAATGGGCAAGACTGTAAACATCTGGACCAGTGTCAATACTTGTGTGTAGGTAATTTACATACTGAGAACAGTCTAAATGCAGCTCTCCAGAAAAATAAGCAAGTAACCCAATGAAGAGACTACAAAACAAGTAATTGCTATTAAATTAATTTTTCAAAGCAATATCTCTTCATTCGACCCTTGCAATCTGAATATTTGCCAGTATGAATGTGTACATTTGTTTCACTTGCATAAAGCAAGACAATACAGACTTTTCCAACACTTTTTACAGACTTTAAAATACAGGAGCTATGCAACAACAATCAAGATTTATTAGATTTGACTCCTCAGTTATAAAAATGTTCCAAAATGTAGGACCATTAAGATGAAGTACATCTAATGTCAATATACACCGTAATCATGCTAGATCTAAATAGTACATGACTAACCCCAGCATTTTGACAAGAGCAGGAATGCCTCCTGATTTGAAGATAGCAAGTAGCCCCTCTCTGTGGTGAGACAGGTTGTGAAGGGTGCCGGCTGTGCATCTGGCTGTCTCCACATCATTGGTGTTCTGCATGGTCCTCACAATGGCTGATACCATCTGAGGAGAGCGCATTATGGCATGGCGCGAAGCCTCTTTCTTAGAGAGCTGATGCACCATGACTGCTGCCTTATTTACCACAACCTTAAACGAAACAAAGAAATAACATTCAGAGCTTGCACAACAAGTTAGACTTGTCCTTACAGATATTTCCATATGCTTACTCTAACATGCGGTAGGTATTATTTACAAACAGGGTTACAAAAAATTATTAAAAAACAAACTGCCTATGATGACACCATACGTTATGCATTATGTGTATATATATAAATATATATATATAAATTTTTAAAAAAAAAATTTTTAAAAACCTCTACCTGATCCTCATCGTTGAGAAGCTTTGTAAGCTCCGGAATAGCACGCGTGGCCAGTTCTGCATCATCCTGATAGTTGATGAGATTAACCACTGCATGTTTGAGCATCTGTGAGGGTTCGGCTAAGCGCTGCACATTAGTAGGATGAGCTCCATCAAACTGTGTGGATGGAATTTGCATGCCCTCGTCCAGTGTTTCTGGGAACATGGCTGCCCTAACTCTCTGGGCTCTGGTCATGGCATATTGACCATCAATGTCTAAGAAAACAAAATAAATCCCAGTCAGTCACTACTTTTGGGAGGCATTTCAAAACTCACAGGCTAACCATTGACCAGCGATGCAGAGGTGAGACATACCTTACTGTCAACACTTGAACAAAACAGTATACATTTAAACCACTGTTCTTAAGTAATATCAATACATTCAGAGGGCTGATGGTTAAATTATAAGCAACAATCATTTAGAGTGCGTACCTGCCACTTGGTCCTGGCTAAAGTTCTGGTTGAATCCCTGCTCCCACTCATACAGCACCTGGTTGTCCACATCCTCATCCTCAGGATTTCCCTTGCCACTGAGAGAGGGTGCAGTGGTGGTGGCCCCAGAATGGATACCTGAATCCAGGTAAGACTGCTGTTGCCAGTTACTGACTGCAGCCTTGCGGTCTGGCTCCATTGCCATGTCGAGCTCCATCAGATCAGCTGTGCAGATAAAGAGAAAAGAAATTTTATTTATAGCATGCAGTAAAACCAAAACTATTTCTGCTCATGTGGAATTACTAAAATAAAATAAATATTATTTACAAGAATATATAACAAGCATAACACCTTGGAAATTAAAATTTGACACTTCAGAAACAGAAGTTTTAGAACACCGTGGCAACTTTTTACCTTCAAGCAGCATTTCCTAATACAAAAAAAATATTCTACAAGTCCATTTTAGTAAAAGGAAAAAGATTTCATGTAAGCTGCATTGATCATAACCATTTAAAGAATGTTTTTTGTTGAATTCAGAAGGGTCAAGGACTAGTATTACCAAGGAATGTTACATAAACGAATCAGAACACACAAGTTACATAAAGTTTGTGTGACTTGGACAATTCTGCCATAAAAGTTGGCGCACAGGATGACTAAAAATTAGCTGAAAAGGGTCAGAATATACAAAAACAAAAACTTACATTGAGTGGCCATGCTCTTCACTCAGCCTGCTGCCAGCACAGCTTCCTTCTCTGAAAAACACAGAGGCACGGTTAATTTCACACTTCTTGCCAGTTCAGTTCAGAGTGAACATCAGCATGTCTGCATATTCTTTCCAAAAGGTTTCAGAAGATCAGTAATGACACATCTGAAATGCATTTCAGGATCCTATGCACAGTTTAAAAAAAAGTGTATGGCATTCCTTGTAAATATTGTAAAAGACCACGTAAAAGCCTTCATTACACATTTATGCAGCAGTCATTGTTATATCCCAAACCATTCTCAAAAAGTGTAAATGTGTTCTAGCCATTCACAAGCCTATTGCCCATAAACAGCAGTTAAAACATGCCATGGCACAATGGCATTCAGTTACTTACTCCATGGGGGCCCAATTTGTCCCCTCCTCCAACACTACACAATTGCAATTACCATAACATAAGCTCGAAGTCTACCTTCTCTATGCAAATGTGAAACACCCCTTTCCAAATCAATGAGCAAGCCTAAATACACTCACATTCCCAAGAAGACTAACTGTGTGCTGTTAGATAACTTGAGAAATGCTGAAGACTCATATCTATGGTAGAAGAAATCTGATATGCAGCAAAAATCAGGCAAAAGGCAATTCCACAGAGACAATACTTAGCATCCAATTTCTAGGAAATAATTTGATCAAGTTAATAAGGTTTGCTGCAGGACACACAAAACACAATTGTGCCAGTGTCTATGCACATTTTCCATGCACCTTCGCAAAGTCTATATTCAAAGCATAAAAAATATAAGGCTACAAAAGGTTTAATACTTGACTCTTTCAGAGCATAAAGTACCTATTAATATCTCAGAGGCACAGAAGATGTACATAAATAGCACGGCCCAAATTAGAAATATGCTGTACAGTTGCATGAAAGCTTTGTAACCTGTTGTGCTAGAATGTTTACGGTTTGACCCATTTGAAAAAGTCCAGACAGCCCATCCGTTTATATACAAGAAACTAAACTCCAGATAAAAAGAGGCCTCAAACCTAAAGAGCTACTAACCAACACACTAAGACAAAAACAGCTTAATTTCCAGAACGCTGCAGCAGGAACACAGAAGCTACTCCTCAGAATCAAAGCACTACACTAATGATGACTTTATTTTCTTCATGGAACTCTATTTTTAGACTGCAGAGCATGTGTACTTTGTTCGTTGAGTATAACTGCACTGCTGTGTGTCTCTGAGGCTGCCAAGAGGCCATGGCAGTCGTTAAGTGGCTCGGCCTGCGGGTCCCAGCATCTGGAATAAATTGTGGAGAAAAAGCCAGCAGCACAGAAGCTTTTTCCATTATGTGGCATAACTGCTCTCACTCACACGCAATCTGTTACAGCCTGCAAATCTTACAACTACTAACCAGTGCTCAGACTCCAAAACAAGTAAAACACAGAATAGTAATTTCTTAATTGGTAGAAAATTATTTTGGGCCAGCAAAAATATTCTTAAAGGCAGATTTTCCATTTCCTTTTTCATAACTTGGATTGGGTTTCCCCAAAAGCATTTCAGCACAAAGATCATTAATAAATGACACACTGAGCATCTCACTGAACACACAAGATCATTTAATATAATATTACAACACAGCTTTTGGGAAACTGGGCCCTGACTAGTGTAAGCAGCTAATGAAATTGAAAAAAATGTACCAGGGCTGTTCTCTTGCAGCTATCTACCGACCAAGATTTTTTTTCCCAATCTTCTCATATCCGAATAATTCGATCAGCCTGCATCCACTCTTGCTTTTGGCTGACTACAGAGGTGGTCACTAATGTGAAACCCCAAAAATAAAAACATAGGCAAATGCACAAGTTGAAGCCTGTAAATGCATTCAACAATGAGGACTCACTGCCCCCACTAAAACCCCAAACTAGAGCAAGGCATCCACAATACCAGCCGAAGGCTGGAGCCCTGGAAAGCATTCCAAGACAAACTTCTGCTCAGCAGGATGTCTGAAAACAAAAGGCCTGAAATCCTCACTGCAGTGGTGGGTATTTCCTCAGCAGATGCCAAACTGCAGAACAATTTACATAGGTCAGTGATAACCAGATTTCAGCAAGTGGGCTAACACCAAAAAAGCAACTATGTAGTCAAAAAGGGTGGGGAAGGGGAAAATATCAGATTCTAAATAAAAACCCCACACTTCAAACTTTAAGCATTTAAATTATCTGAGTTCCCCCACTCAGGAACAGAAACTGATGAGGTGAATGATGACCAACAGTACATCAACAACATACACCCGCACAAACACCAGCCTTAAAGAACCACAAAACGGTCACTATTTAAGCATAGTTTTGTACTCTCTCTTGCATGTTCTTCCACCTCACTGGTTAAATATCACTGCCTCCAGCCCTTGAACTGCAACACAGGAAAACATCTGTGCAAAACCTTAGCTATCCATTGTCAAAAGGAGGACTGCAGGCCTTACCCATACTTTGTTAAAAACTGCATGATGGTCAGTATTAGGTGAAGTACAAAATAATGACTGACATTCTCAGGTGAAAAATGCAGTCAGCCTCAAGAGAGGCCTTTAAATGAAGCAGCATCTAGGCTTCTGCGCCTGAGCTACACCAACTGCTTTTGCAAGAAAGGAATGTGATCAAATAGCATAACCGTCTATGGAGTTTACTGTTGGTTAACGCTTTAAAATGTAGTAAAAAAAAGTTGATCTAACTAAGGACACAGTAGCCTGGTGAGTAAAACATGAGTAAAGGCAAAGAGAACGCAACAGAATTAATAGCAAGATAAAATAACTCACTTAGTCCCAAGTTGACAGTACAAAAGAAAGTTGAAGCAGTATAACAAATAAAAATTAAGCAACAGCATATTAAAAGAACACTACACAAATTATATATATATATACACACACACACACACACACATATATACATAAATGTACACACACATTAAATGCATAATCAGAGGGTGTTCTACTAAAGCGACCAAAAAATAGGTAGCTTAATTTATTTAGAATTTAAAGCCCGTTGTTGGGACTTAATGTGTTGCACTACAGACGAAAACGGAAATTACTGATGAAAACAAAGACGAAGAAGCAAGAGACTTACTCAAGTGCTCCGCTAACACTACCACTAGCAGGCCGACATTTTCTGACTAACTACTCCGTGAGTGAAAAAGTCAGAAAAACCCGTAGAGATGATGCAGGGGGATAGGTATTTCCCAGCAAAAGGTCGGCTCACTGCTGGTTGAAACAACTGCAAATCAACCCAGAGTGCAGGTTTCAACAGAGACCCCACCAACCCCCACCAGTCAGACCCCCATCAAAACATCGGCTCCCTGTGCAGCCAGAGTCAGGTTTCACTCAGGCTCCTCCTCGACTTCCTCTCAACCCACGACGGCCAAACTACACTTTAAAAAGCCTTTGTCTTCTGACCGCGACCGTGCAACAAAAACGTGGTTATATCCACACGATAACGTTACATTTCCCCCACACAACACACCTACATTTCAGGCCAGCCTCGACACAACTGCTATAGGCTTAAAGTTAAGAGTCGCATCAGTTAATTGAAATACAGCACGCGGGACGCGAAACTGGCGTGTTTAACACCAAAAACCGTTCAAACAGAGAGACTCCACACCAGCTGTTGTTTCCAATCACCCAGTCAAGTTATAGATGTGCAACTATACAGCTGGGAAAAAACAACTGGATATCCAGTTCCTTCTAAAATGCACACTGGCTCAGAAAAGTCCACGAAAATAGCAAGAAACTGTCCAGATAAGCTAACTAAACATGAATACAAGATAACTTTTGTGTCCCCTAAGCACCAATAAAGCCATGATTTTTCGACAAAAAATGTGAAATGAGTGCGTGGAGCTACAAAGCCACTCTGCATTGGTGTACGTAGCGTAGCTCTCTGCTAGCGGCAGCTCATGTTGACTTTACAACAAAAAACAAGCTTGAATGAGCTACGCTAGGTGTCTGACCAAAGCAACGAAGTATCCAGACTTGGACTTAATATGTCTTGTATGTCAATTAGAGATATGCAAGGTGTCCAGCAAAAGCTTAAGTTTCGATCCAACCACCGTGTATTCAAACTGGTGCAGCAATACACACAGGACACGGGCAGGCTTCCCTACCTAACTGTGAGAAAAACGACTGGAAAATCACACACACACACTCCGCATCAGGACACGACACCTACCTTTGAGAGGCACCTGGATACTCCTTTATCGAACAGCACTGTAAAGTCAACAATTTGGTAGACAATCCGTACACAAAATGTGTAAAATTCACCCGCAGTACACTCCACCTCCTCGGTAGATCGGTGGGGGCGAAGGGGTGCTCTCCTCCCTTTCTCCTCCAGGAGCAAAGTAAGATGGCGTCAAACCATTAGAGCAAAGCCATTATAAAAACTCCTGCGGCCACTGTATCCTGGCGCCTTGCTCGAAGTAGATCCCAGCCGCGTGAGGTTTAGACGAGGGGAAAAACCCCAAAAAGGTGAAATATTCACATATAACCAAAAAGTAACGATGTTTTCTGTGTGATGTAATTTCTTACACATTCGCCGAGCTGTGAAAATAGTCCTCAACTGACCTAGTTTCTCTTTTACGGCTGCGTAAGAATACACGGGGCGCCGTATGGCTCACGGACGCACCTATTCGTTAAGTTCCACGACCGTTAGAGAGTCCGTGAGAGGAACAGAGTTCCTGCAGCCTGACGCCAGTTAAAACACACTTTCATACTCATATTATTATTATTATTATTATTATTATTAACAGGTAAATCATGACAGTGTTGGGAGAGCTGTTTGCTGTTGAGAGTGGTAAGGGACTTTTTTGCATTCTATCTTTTTCCACATCAACAAATGCCTCACACTGCTAAAACAGGACACTGGAGTTAAACAGGAACATTTAACACTGGAAATAACCAGAAACTGGAATTTAAACAGAAACATTTAATACTGGAGTTAACTAGAAACTGGCATTTAAACAGAAACATTTAACATTGGAGTTATACAGAAACTGGAATTTTATCCATAATCATTTATCATTGGAGTTAACCACATAACATCTCACACTGTGCATTAACTCAAATGTGTATGGGGCTTAAACTCTGTCATGGATGGTTTGCTGTAAATGCTAAACATTAGTTTAAATTCCATTTCCCTGATAGCTAATACCGTTAGCCGAATCTCAGCTGGGTGGCCATGTCTCCTGTTGGCCTCTAAACTTAGCTAGGTTGGTGGAGTTATCTGGTTTGTATAAAACATTTTCTATAAATAGTTTAGAAAGTCATTTTTGGATAGCACCTATAGACCTTTTCATTTACACCGGTATAGATAACGGTAATGATATCCATGATACAATGACAATAATAGTTCAGCATCCCTGTTGCCAAACTTGCTGTTGTCAAGTTTGTTTTTAGTTTCATAACTGTAGTTTGTGCATTTACTGTACATATCCAGAAGCCATAAGTTAATGGGAATTAATTTAATATGCTCACTGCATCATATAGTTTAAAAAAGGGTTTGTATTTCGATTCTGTGTAATGTTTTACATAGATTTTGCATAGACTGATTTTAAGAGAAGAAAACAACAAAACAGCTTGTTATTTAAAAAAAAAGTTATTTTGAAATGTCATGCAAAAAAATTATTTCCATAAATCGTTCAAGATGCCTTGTTTTAATCTCAAGTCACACAAACTTAAAATAGCATCTATTTTATTAAGCACATTTACTCGATTTATTTAAGATAATGAGTTTTCATGATTTTTTTGTTGGTTTGTAAGACATCCCTATAATCATGAATCATGGCTCTATCGGCATTATTAAATATTACATAATACATAACCATATGAAGTTAAACATAATCCAACAGCAAGATACTAGAGGTGAGCGATATGGAAAAAATATATCACAATATCTTAAGAAGTGTGGTAAGTTGGAACAGACAAAAAAGTAGAGCCAGTAGAGCCACATTTAAACAATACTGTCACAATGTTGAGTACTAATTATATTTATTGAGTTTCAAAGTTTAATTAATCATATTAAATAGACCTACTTATGCTCTGTTTGTAATGAACTTTAAGTTCTGAGCATCTAATGGTAAGCTCAGAAAACTGTTGTGATAAAATTGATCACAATTAAAATAAATATTTACTTTAAGCGCCACATTCTAAGTCTCCACTTTTAAAACGTGGGTGGCTTGAAACAAATTATTTTGAAAAGTGGGGTTCTGGTGCCCATGGTCTAACTATACCATAAGTGTTTACCTTATGGTAGACGCTTATAAAACATTCTTGGGTTTTTTGAGGGAAGTCTGGGTTTCCCTGCTTAGGCTGTTGCCCCCGCGACCCGATTCCGGATAAGCGGGAGACAATGGATGGATGGATAGTTATTTCTGACTTCACTGTGCTGTGGAATTTAGAAACACCACAACCTCCCTCTCAAAGCAAAAAACAGAAATATATAAAACATAAACCGAATCACATATGTAACTCACCCGAAGGCATAACTGAGGCTGAGTAAATGACAACAATTTTATGGTCTTACTCATATATTTTTTTGCGTTAGTTTTTATTCAGCACAGCTTCTGACCTCTGAACTCATCAGCACACTTTTTGAACAGATTTTACTTTACATATAGCGCTGCCTTGTTTTTATGCGAGCAACTATTTACAGTATTGCATATAGTACAGGGGTATTTCCTTTAGGTGAGTGTTTCCCAGACAGTTAACTGTTATGACTCATCTGACTTCTTAAAAATAAAGAAAAACTACTCTAGATCCAATCGAAGTGCTGCTATTTATAATTGGAGACACACTTTCACTTTGGATAATGTGGCGTTCTATTCCATATAAGATATAATTCTCATAATCAACAATGAAGACTTCGCTCGCACGAAAGCTTCACAGTTAATGTTCTTTGCTTTGGAATATTTACTGTTAAACATAAGCAATGCCTAATATTGTCACTATGCTTTCTCTGTGCTTTATATGATAGTTCCCCTTCTTTGTAGTTGAGTATGACACCAGAAATGCATTAAGCATTAATAATAAAGTGACAAGCAATTTCTATCCCTCAGTGTACTGTAATAGCTAAATAAACAAGTGCAAATTATGCAGTGACAGCCACCATACAATCAACACCACTAATGACACGCATTGCTAATTTGTTTTCTTTTTGTTTTATTGTGAAAATAGTCATGCAGTTACAATTGAAGGGCACTTACTCATTAAATGCTTCATAATCATCAATGAATCATTAACTGTGTTTGGTTATTAACATCGGAATGATGTATGGCCTGCACATATCCATATTATTAAGACTGATGAAGTGTCTGGGTGCATAGACAGGGAAAAAAAGCACATAATTTCAGAATTAGAAAAAAATGCTTATTTAAAATCCCATTCATGAGTTCTCTATCCTGTTTACCAGGCCATAATTTTGTTCTGATACTGTTTTGAAACTGTTCAAAAACCTATTTATAATGCCTATACAGTATCTGTTTCTTGTGCATAACCGTCACCTGCAGATCAGACAATATTTTATTGGTTAGTGTAAGACAATTTTGAGTGGTCAAAAAGTAATTTAAATATCTGTGAAAGCTCCGTTCCCATTATAGCATAGGAAATATCAGGACATGAATTAAGAAAAAAAGTGCAAATGAACACACACGCACACGCACACACACACACACACACACACACACACACACACACACACACACACACACACACACACAC
>JBBPDB010000007.1:10203130-10233470 GCA_037974465.1 Brachypetersius altus | reverse complement strand
CACACACACACACACACACACACACACACACACACACACACACACACACACACATACACACACACACACACACACACGCACATGCACAAACCAGGATTACATATGCATCGCCCACTTTCTCCCAATAGGCTTAGGATGAGTTTAGAAGGCACAGGTCTTGCGCATAGCCAGGAGTGCTAGTTTACCTAAAGGAAAACCAAGGTCACATCCCACTAGGCTGCAATGGGATGCATCAAGCTCCTTGCTTGTGTTTGAGCAAGAGAGATGGAGAGTGAGGTGGTAGTGGTGTTTTTTTTGTGGGAAAAGCAGACTTTTCCCTCGGGAAGCCAGTGGAATTGATGCAGTGTACAGAGAGGAGGGGCACCTTTCTCAGCGCGTGAAAGGAGGGGGCGAGCTAAAACCCACTTGTGTGCTCACATGATTGTGTACCCTGACCCCAACTTAGCAAAAGGTCCCGAACCCACATCCTACCTTCCACAATAATGTTGGGCCAGACCCAGACTCTTCAGGGATCCGCTGTGCCAACACATGGCATAGACTGGCACTTAGATCTGTCCACCCTGCACTAGGCATGGATGGGAGGAAAGGATTGGTTATGTTAGTGCGTTAATACATTACATGACACTGCTGATAAATAGTCACTAATAGTCTCTTTGATGTTTCAGCAAACTATAGACAAACCACTGATCTTTCTCACAGCAGTGCAATGTTTCCCACATCATGCAGAAGCAACCTACTGAGGTAGGAAAAACAATAAAAATGCTGCAGTTGTTGGTGTTGTTTCATGCGTCTCCTGTTGTAGCATGAAATAACATTGCAGTTCAAGTGAACAAGTCAAAATGAAGAATTGTTATACACATTAACATAAAAACCAGCAAAACTATAAAATAACAATTTTCATGGATGGAGGAATTTGACATGTTTATGTGCAAATTGTGTAAAATAATTGATGAGCATTGAGTTGGCTGAGTGAGTGAAGTAATTAAGGGAAATCACAGTATGTATACATATAGAATAACTTAGTTTGGGCTGTTTTTTGCACTATTCATTATGGCCTAACTATACAAGCACATAATACTTTCAACATGTTACACATATTACACAAACTTCATAACAAAAACATAGTTTATTTCATGTTTAAAATGCATATGCAGTCATATATACACACAATCACACACACAAAAATAATTCAGTCAAATTTTTCTGTGTGAGCATATTTCATTGTGACACAAACACAAAAAAGTTACATGTTTCTGTTCTTCGAATTCCATATCAATGACTGTGGTTTGTCTTGATGTATTCAAATGAGGGTGAATACAATTTTATGAAAAACAAAACAATAATAAGTAAATCATAGCTTCACTCAGCTATTGCTTATAAAGAAAAAACATTTTTATAAGAAACAATAGAAATAGACAGATATATTAATGCTAACAAATACAATAATTTAAAAATGTAGTCAGGCAATTTAATTATTTTGAATAATAAATAAAGATCTAATTTTGAAAAATAATAAAACAGAAAATCGAAACAGGTTTCTTCAGAATTGATTCTATTGCCACGTTCTGCAACTTTTTCAGCATACAAAAGGCTTTGCTATTTAACTCTTACATCATAGTACTCCAAATGCCCAGCCATTCTCAGACACTGAAGCGTAATCTCACTCACATAAACAAATACAAAACCCTCTTTTGAGCACCTCTGCTCAAAATTCTCTTCAAAGTTTCTCTGCTTTGTAAGGCTGCACAGGCAACAATATCCGACCGCAGGTCAGCCCCTTTTGTGTTCCATTTCATTGTAGGGTTCAAAAACACAGATTAAAGAGGTGGTCAGCCACCCCCTCCACATTCATCGGCTCTGCTGTTATCCCAATTGATGCCATAGAAATCCCTAATACCGAATAAAAGTTTGGGCTTCCCATCTCAATGCAGCGCTGTGCATTGTTACTCTAAAAGAGAAAACACCTCTTAAAGGCAACATTAAAACACTTACAAAGAGGACAGTTAATCTGATATTTCTATATTTGAAAAAATACAAATAATGGTTGTATTTTTTCTTTTAGTTTGCAAAAGAAATTAATCCACGAAAAGCACAAGATATGATAGTTATGCAAATAATATTAAAAAATAACAAAAATAATATTTTGAAAAATACAGCTTGTCCACAGTGTAAAAAGAAATATTTTATATATATTTTATACAAAAATCAACATTAAACTTATTATTATCATTATATTATTATTATTGTTGGTGGTGGTGATGGGGTGGTATTATAATTGTTGTTATTCTTTTTATTATTGTTATTGTTATTATTACAACATGTTAAAATGTTAAAAATGTTAAATAAGGGAAGAAGGGAGATTTGCAATTACACATCTGGCAATGTAAGGACTTATACAAAACTAATGTAAGATAAATATAGACTTTTATGGTTTATGGTATATGTAAGACACATCAGCTATATTAAATGTGAAGTTCAGCGAGCCATAGGTTATTTAAAAACAAATAAGCTTCACTTAACACCTTTCAACTGTTGACATTTAAATTCACACTGATTTAATACAAAATTTCAGTTGCACTCTGACAGGCTTCATTAGCCTAATCAAAATTGAAAACATGTAATTAATTGTATTTTTGACATAAGATAATGTATTACAATAGTTTCAAACAGTTGCACTGTATGAATTGTAAATACATAGTTACGAAGAAGCGGCTCGAATTATTCATTTGTATCTGTTATAAACCATTTTATCTGTTATCTGTTATAAACCGCTGTATGTACGCCCTATTTCTTGTTTAAAGACACTGGAGGATTGTTAGATGGAGGCTTGCTGTGACAAGACCTGTTCTGCTGTCCAATCAATTATGTGAATAGAAATACTGTTAGAATGACCCTTTATGGAAATATGCATTAAGAGACAAAAATATGGGGTATTAAAATTATTGTCTCAGAGTTGTAGTCTGTCACTGTGCTGCTTGTATTGTTAAATGATAAGCTGGTAGTTATTGTTAATTGAATAAAAACTATTGACTCTAAGTTTTAAGTTTGGTGCTGTGTTGCGTTGCATGTATTATACTATGATAAGCTGGTAGTCAAACACTGATTGGCAGGCACTTATATTGTCTAAAAACAATAAGTATCCTTCATCAGCGCTGTAACATCCAACACACATTACACATCTATTCAATCCAGGAAAACACTTGCCATGCACTGGAACTGAAAAAAGGCGAATCAAAGCTAGAAAAAAGACTATTATGGTGGTGAAAAAATGTGCTTTTTTGAGGGAGGGTGTGAGAAAGAGCGAGAAAGGGAAAAAGAGAGAAAGAGCAGGGACGGGAGGAATATAATCTCATCACACAGCGTCCACGGTCCCTATTTACATCGAATGCAAAGAGGGCACGTCCTCCTGAACATCCCTGCTGTGCGGAGTGAAAAGCATGAACAAATCAAAGACACAGCTCATCTGTGTTTATATTTTCACACAATGAAAAACCTTCTCTTTGTATGGCAATAACCCCCCACCCACCCCTTTCTTTTATGATTGTATAAAATATGTGAAACCCCCATTTCTCCTCCTCCCTTTTGCTCAATATTTAGGATAATTACCATCTTTCAGCAGCATTTCCAGATTCATTTTTAGAGTTAATTATTTGTTTATACAAGATATAGCATTATTCTTGGTCCTCTGCTGCTTCAGCTTAAATCTCTCACCCATTTGACTTCTCGTGTATAGCTGCACAGAACTGTGCCTCTTAATTTTTGCGAATTAAATATTTTTTTAGGTTTGCAAGGGTCAAATAGTCTTCACTATACTTCTGTCACCTGCTCGTCTGTCTGTTCTTCTGTCTGTGTTTCTGTCTTGTCTGTCTGGCAGCAGTCTGTCTTGGGGAAAAAAAGAAGCTCGAGCTGATCGAACAATACATGGTGATCGACCCCCGTTCTTTGCTGGCAGAGACAGAAATGGCTTACACTCGTTCCCCCCTCCCCCTCGATACACATAGCCTTTTCTTCATTCTCTCAGCCAGACTTAGCTGATCTGTTAACTTTGCCGCATCTGCAACATCATTAGCAGACATTTGCTTTCTTGCCCAATAGCATCAAGCCTGGATTTCCTGATTTTTTTTAGCTGAGCATCGCATGCATTTTTCAGGGAAACTGACAGAGTGCAGAGAGCATACATTGACTGACGGCTTCTCACTCCTCAGTGTGTTTTCTCATGTTTGTGTGTATGTGTGTGTAAAGATGGAGTGTGAAAGTGTGTGTGTGTGTGTGTGTGTGTGTGTGTGTGTGTGTGTTTTGAGTGGAGGCAGCCCTGTCTGAACCATGCGCATTGTTCTCTCCACAGTCCTCACTACAATTTCACCTATATGAGGTGTCGCACACGTGCACTCACAGTAAGGAACTGACTGCTCAGAAAAATGCTTGCATTTCTGTAATTACAGAATTTGATGCTGTGCTCTGGTTAGAATTGCAAATGTTGGCTGTTTGACACCTCTGCTTCAATGCAGCTAGCAACATATGAGAAGGTGCTGAGTGGAGTATGCCAAATTCGAAATGTGTTGACGTACAACAACAATACCTGGGAACAATGCTCTTCTAAATAGTATTACGTCACTCTCACAAATGTCTAACTAACTGAGAATCCACCCATATTTAAAGAATAACATACAACTGTACATATTAGCTTGCAATAATAAACTAGAGAACATTCCTCAACAGTGTAAATATGCCCTATTTATAGTTCAGTAATGTAATGAATATGGTTGCTCACCTCTTTTAGGCTGCTAAGGACCTTTAGTATGTCACACCAACTTACTGTTAGCAGGGTGTCTGTAGACCTGTACTGCTCCTTTCCCATCGTATTCCATGTGAGGGTCTTCAAATAATCAACATCTATAAAGAAATAAACAGGAACCCAAAGAAACGTTGTTGTTTTTTACATGAAATACAGCGACTGAAGACTGATGTGAATGCTATCCCTTGTGAGCTCAACTTTCATGTATGCCGGCGACAGATGCAGCTTTTGGGTTTTTGGGGGCCGCTCCCTGATATTTTAAGTCCAATTTTCTATGGTTTGATTTGGGGACGATGGGCTTGATGCCGGGAAGCGGTGGGAGCAAGTCTGCGGACTCAGCGGGGGCCATTAGACATGGTGTGGTGGCCGACTTAAAAAGAGTTCAAGAGCTCCCGCAAGAGAGGGGAGGGGGAAGAGGCCCTAAAACTTTCGCTCCTTTAGCCTGCTGTAAAGCGCTATTGATGCTGCTACTGATGCTGCTACTGATGCTGCTACTGATACTTTTGTAGCAACTCTAGTTACTGATCTTATGTAATAGCCCTTTTTATTTTACAAATAAGAAATTAAGATTTAAAAAAAATGTTTTGCTGTAATATGTGCATGAATAAGATTACTTGCAAAGTATGAAAGTACATTTCATATGTAGCATATGCAACACTATCAATTTATCTTCAAAACAATGCCAGGTGGCTGTTAGAGTTTTTATACTGACAAGCCAGACATGAGGGAATTTGCTGAGGTCTTTACAGATACTATTATGCCACTTTTCATCAAAACTAAGAGCCTCATATCTATGGGCAGTTCAAAACTTAACTTGATTGAACATTTGAATAAATGTGCTTTTGTACTTGGATCATCAGTACAAACAGATTCATTGTTTTAGCTGTGTCTGTGATAGTTGTTTCTGGAAATCAGTCATTTATTAACCCTAGGATTCACTGGGGTTTTCTCAGTTTAGTCATGACAGTTATATTTCTCCTATCTCCAATACTTAAACCACGAATGTGAATTTATGGAACAACTATTCAAGTCCTAAAAATGCAATTGTGTACCTTCTTTGCCTACAAACAAAGTTTAGTCATTTCAAGGTCCACTGTCCCAGCCATTTGGTGATAAAATATTAGATGAATTAATCTAATTGTTTAGGCACTATTAGTTCATTTAACCATTCAAAGCCTTTGTACATTATAAAACCCGTCAGTAAATGTACGGTACAAAATGCATTTTTGAAAACATGTCCAGAAAATCTATCTAAAGTTATGATCACCACTAGAAACCCTTTTAATCTTACTTTTGAGCTGTGGGTATTCAGTATGGCTTCAATGGAGAAAATATTGGGAATGATCATTTTAGTATCTTCTTTATCCTTTAGCACCCGTTAGGTTCTAGAGACAGCCTAGAATCAACGAAATTTAAAGGACATTTCAGTAACAGTAACGTAATTAAGAAAATTCCTGGGCTGTCATGGAAGTCCATGACTGTTTAATTTGCGAATGCACTAAAGTGAGAATAATGGGCTGATGCTGATATTTAATATTTTTTCATGCATCTACAGTAATTTTTAAGCAAATATCTATGATTATGATTTTATGATTAGAATGTGCACTTTATCAAGTCAAACATATGAGCATCCCTACTGGAACAAAGACAAAATGACAATAAATTAAACAAATGCAAAGATCAGAATTGCAGGTTTTGAGTGAAGTACCTAAATACTATGACAGATCATTTCAAACAAGGGAAAGTCGCTTCAAGAAGGAGTAACAACATGCAGTCTCCCATAGACACACTTGTATATAGTGGCTTAAAATGCTCACAGGTTTACAGTTAAACCTCCCTGACCCATTGTCATCCAAAACTGTCCATCATTGAATCACAAAATTAATGGCAATGATAAGGATGCCGTTTGGAATTGTACCACTACAGTTAAAGAAATACCCCTAAAAATATCCAGCCCTTCCCCATGCAGCTCATTACTTAGCCCTTACACATTTTAATGATGCCAAGTTTTCTGACTCTCACTGTTGGTTTAGCCAAGCAGTGAGTTAATTGTTTATAAAGTTCTGGATTTTTTTTCTTTTTTTTTCTTGGGACATCAGGGGTTTGAAGCTCAATATGGCTGTATATGTGTTGGTTTGGACCTTGCGCTGTCCCTAGCCGCAGTCTCAGCAGGGGGCTCCCAATTATGCTACTGATTAAGATACTCTCACGCGGAAAAACCTAATTGGCTTCTCGCTGAAGAGAGCTGCTCATTTTTTTTTTCCACTGCTGACATAAAAAGAGTTACAGAGAGTGAAAAACAAGACCATCACTATCCCTCAATCCATTTTTTCCCAGTGGCGGTGGTTATTTTGAAGAATCTCACACTGAGAACAGCTTTGCCAGACAGCCCTCTCTACCTGTTGCCACCATCTTGTTTTGAGATAACAAGAAGTCTATAGGAGAGAGAGTGGAGCACATTTCTAGATAAACACAGCAACTGCATCATCTCTTATCACCTTCAAATTATTTTTTAATCTCACACTTATCTACTTGACAGCTGCTAAGAAATACACATGCTCTCCTCGATCTCATTTGTTTTTCCTGCTGGCTGTGCTACCTCTGTTACTGTCTGGTCCCCAGCCCCTGATAAGACTCTTTGTGAAGGCCAGTTGTGAGTGTGTGTGAGGAAAACATAAAGAGAGAGAGGGAGCAGGGGAGGATGGGTAGGCTGGTGGTTGTGGTGGTGGTGATGGGGGGGTGGGGGGTGGGGGGGGGGGTGTCTGGTGACATTTGTTCCTAGGTTTTGTAGAGGACTCCCTGCTGTTTTCTGCTGGGCTAAGCGAGAGCCTCAAAGTGAGCTAGCCAGCCAGCCCTCCAGGAGCTCTAACTATCTACCCTTCCCCCATCCTCTCCAATACATACACTCAAACACAGAGAATGTGGCATGAATATGTGATGACACATACACACATTTTCGAAGTTGAAAATGTTTTAAATGGCTTGACTGTAAACAAATGGGCACACTTGTAGCTTTAACTTCATTCACAAACATAGAAAGATTATACCATTTCAAAAACTGCTTTGCCTTGCATGAAATTCAGTTTATACAGTGCAGAACGTACCACAGATTTTACAAACTGCTTAACACAACCCGTGTATAAAGAATACTAGCTGGCAGGGATGTATGTTTATGCCGATATGCTACATTTATTGCACTTCAATGTTTTTTTTTTGCCAGCTGATGAGTAGTTGAACCAGTGGACTGGACTGTTGATCTCAGGTTTCACTTCAAGAAAAAAAAAACACAGTATTGGCAACATATATTCAAATCATTTATATGCATTGGTGTTTGGCAGAGAGAGCTTTTGCTGTATATTCATTCAATTGTCCAAAACATCCTCAACCTGAAGCAATAATTCTCCACTTGTACTTGAAGTGATGCACATGTACACCTCAGGTGCTTCATTTTTGCGCACTACTGGGTTATGTGATGATCCGCGATCACTATCATATTAATCATTTTTATATCTTTGAGCCAGAATTGGTTCATCCATGTGGTCACTTGTGGTGCACTGGTGATTTGAGTGGCACTGAATTATATGAAGGTAGGGTAGTCCTACAAGGACCAATTTTCTTCTGTGCACCTAAGATGATATTACTTATGCTAAACAACTCAAGAGATCATCTTTGCCTAAAACGTTGCTCATGCAATGTTTTACTTGATTAAGTATATTCCCAGATCATCTCTCACTCACCCATGTCCACCAGTGTTACCTGAAGTAATTACTAATATGAAAGCGAAGGTGCCCATTTAACAATTAGTTTGAAGCAAACACGATAACACAGACCAAATAACCAAAGGCAATGAGACAGAAAATTAAAATTCAGGGTAAATAAACATTCCAGCATAATTTCTATCAAAGACCTGCAGGCCAATTCTGAAAGGTGTTTTTAAACAGCTCCCGTAAATAGGATTTTGTGTGTCCATGCGTGTGTGTATGTGACTTTATACTGGGATGGGGAATATCTCAGGCTTTCAGCCCCTGGACCCCCTGCTGTTTTTAATCAATAATATTAGTATGCCTGAAACTGGTCACCCTCACTGTAATTTTCTGTCTGTGTTAACCTCCTTTGTGTTTGTGTTTGTGTGTGTGTGTGTGTGTGTGTGTGTGTGTGTGTCTGTCTGTCTGTCTGTCTGTCTGTGTGTATGTGCAACTGCATGTTTCTTAGCATGTTCTCATTTCTATCAGTTTGTCTGCACTTTGGGGCTAGCTACTGTGGGCACAGGCAATAGTGAAGAAAGCTGTTTTTTTCTTTATGAGTTTCTTTTCAGTTTGTTAGTTTTCTTACACATTTATATACAGCTGAAAACAAAATAGAAAGAAGCAAATGTCCAGTCATGTGAAAAAATGCCAGTAGATAACAGTGAAGCCTAAAATACTGCACATACATTTTATTCAGTCACTGTACAATTGTAAGTTCTAGATTTAAACGTTCCTGTTGTATCAGAGCTGTTCTTCTAAGGTTCAGCCACAGTCATTTACATAAAAACATCATACCTGCCATAAAAGGTATTCTACAATTAATATATTAAAGAGTTACTTCTCTTTTTTAAATCCAATTAATCTTTTAACGATTAGATGTGCGCTCTATTGCTCTAGCCTCAATTGTTCATGTGAACATTGTACATTCTAACCCAAATGATACTGTCATGTAAAACTGAATGAGTACCTAAACAGCCCTTTGTGAAGGACTGTATACAACAATCCAGTAATGTACACGTTATGCAATTTAAGATCACCCGCAACCAAACTAAACTGGATCATACCCTACGATATAAATCTAATTTTTAGCATGACTAGGGTGGTTTTACAGCAGCCACAAAAACTCAATAATCGTTCTCGTATTTTTGCTAGATCTTTAGCATTATTCCAGTCAAATGTCATTGTACTACTTTACTCTCATATCTGCTGTATCCTGTTTCTCACCAACAATTAGAAAATTGTCAAGTATATTGTTATTTAAATTGTTAACCATTCAACCGTTCAATAGGTCAAAGGCTTTTTCCCTCTTCTATAAAACAGTTTATGAATTGCTGTTTTCAAAATACATTCTATGCTTTTCAATAACGGCATTGATCTAAATCAGCACAATCAATGCAAGGCAACGATATTTCTCTGATTTTCCAAACAACCCCATAATGGCTATAAATGCAGTGTGAAGTGAGCTTTACTGTGGGTTGTGCAGATCACTGCTTGGGGTCCCAGCAATTTATTACAGTATTCTATGTAAAATAATAGCAGATAAAATCTTAAAATCTGTCTCTTTCTTTGTGTCTCCTTCTGAATAAATGTAAAAAAAAAAAGTCTGTTATATCAGTTTGTATTTTTAGGGTTTTTACTCAAACGTCTTTTGTTTCATAGTGAATCTGCTTTCCAAACTAATAATGAGAGCACACAATAACACATTACTATTTTCTGCTTGCCAAAATATGTTTGAAAAATATTTTTTGTTTCTTATTTTTAATAAATTACAGAATATTTCGCTTATGTAATTATACCATTGTCCTTCTATCCCTGCCTACACAAATATGGTATTTTAGAAACTTGATTTAATTGTTATGATGATGATGATGATGGTGATGATGATGATGATGATTATTATTATTCATACTGGTTGCTATATGTTAGACCTTTGCTAGATATTTAGGGGGGTCTTCAGGCTCTTATGGCTCTTTGGGGGTTCTGCCATTCTCCTTGGCAGATCATCCTGCAGATGGGATGTGCTGGGATGGAGTGACGGTTAAATGGAATTTTGTGGGATATCAAAGGTTTGCTACATTTTTAAGCACTGAAAGCATACAAAAATCACACAAGTACGTAAAGTGTATGAAACATCTTAGCAAAAATGTCAATGTTAAGGAATTTTGTGTAAAGGAAGGAGTTTTTACAAGGAGAATCATATAGTTACAAAAATGTATAAATATAGTTACAAGATTTATAAACACGTTTTAAAATTGGAGCACTGGTATAATCCTTAAATGCCAGTAGCCTGTTCTCTAGAATCCTGCACATCTAGATTGACTGGTGTGTCAATTGACCAGAAAAATAAAGCTTTACATGGGCATAATATACTTTAAATAGAACCAGTCAAACCATGATGTAATTGTCAGAACAATGAATATATGATGTATGATCCTGGACATGTTTAGTATTTGCTGAAATACAAGAATTTAGAAAACCTTTTCTTTTGTCAAATTCAAGAGTCACTCCACAGGGCCTATAGAGTCAGCGTCGTATTTTTGATTAGAGTACAGTCATTGGTTTGCCCATGTATTCATAACCACCCAGTGTAACAAAAACGTACCTTAGCAACATTAACATACCTGTGCTGGCTCTGCCTGTTAAAATAATTACAAATATTATTCATTTATTAAGCAAGAAAGAAATATATGTATTCTGAATACCTGTTTAAAAATATATTCAGAGTACAGAAATATTTGCATACATGTATTCATTAGCATCTAAATCGTGTAGATATGTCACTTTCTAAGGCATAATGTGTAATATTAATATAAGTTACTAGTAACTAATTAATTATAACTAATAAGACTGTTCATACTCCATTGTTCTCAGCTCGGTAGAATGATTTTACGTACTACAGAAATGGCTCTTTAGCTTCAGTCAAGGTCAAGCTGAAAAAAGCAGGCTGAACTGCATTTTAACCTAAGCTGTTTAGTATTGTTTCAATTTCTGCAGCATTATCTTATCATTGCTGGGACATATTTAGTCAATTCAAAATATACTACCTGCCCATGTGTAATTTAGTGGACACTAAACTGTTGCTCTTATTATGGAAACAGTCTTCCGTTTCCCAGAGGCATGAATTGCTTGTTTGATTTAATGGTAGTAGTGTTCCAGACAGGGTTTAAACGCATTTTCTGTGCATTTTAAAAAAGGTGATGAAATTGTAATTGGAAATACATACTATATACATCCGAAAACTGATATACAATAACATAGGTAGTTTTATTCACAATTTGCCAAAGCTCTTCATTTTTATTGATGTTTATTTCATCAAAAGTAGACTGATTTTCTCTGTTATCAATTTTTGGCAAATATTTTTTGGCAAACATTTCTACACTAATTGACCTTGATTAATTTTCTCAACATAGCTATTTCTTCACCAGTTTAATCTCTTTTCTCTATTTTGAAAAAGGTACATTATTTCCTTAAGTAAAAGTTCTCCCCCCCTTTTTTGGACAGCATTTCACTTTTGCGGGGACACGGTGGCGGCCCCTTTAGCCGCAGATGTTAAGGAGATTTCTACGCCTGTTTCGGGCTCATGGGTCCAAAATGCCCAAAGAATGCACAGAGAATACACAACTGAGCAGATAAATAAGCAGAGTGTTGAGCAGTATGTCAGAGCAAATCACACAATGAATACAAATGAATGGCAAAAAAACATAATCTATAATATATTTATGAGCACAGAGATCAGGACAGCTTTCTGACATACATGCAAGAATATTGATATTGCACCCAGTGACCATAGAAATAGAGATAACTCATTTAAAATGCACAGAATTAGATATGATGTCAAAAGTCAGAATACATATCATAATGTTGTGGAATAATTCTAGAGACACTGTTCAGTGTGTATAGTCTCTAGAAACGCACCAATAATGTCGTTTGAAAGGAAATGGTAGGCAGAGTAAAACATGTAATGAAGTGAACCAAATTAGTTTGTCTGCTTGCCTAAAATGGTGACAATTAGGCATTTTTTCTTGCTAAAATAATTGCAATCACCAAATTACACATAATTAAGACATGAGGTGTCTATATGCCCATACAGCTAATTTGCTGAACCATCATTAATGAACACCAGCCACTACTTTATTGCATGCAGCTGCTTCTGAAAGAGCCCCAACTCATTTATAGGTAATAGTTAGCATGCAGCAGTGTTGTTATTGGTTCAATTGGGTCATGGGGCCAATATAATTTTTTTAATTCACAATATTTTTGTGTCTTTATATCAATATTTATGTTTTTATGTTTTAAGTGTGCTGAAAAGTGTCTTTTTAAAAAATGAATACGCATTAGTTAGCTTACAATAATCATTAATGCAGTACATATTTTTAGTTACCCTTCTTATTACAACTATACATAAGTACCTTTTTTGCTTCACTTGGTATTCACTCCTATAGTGCTAATGATCATAAATCACTCACAGCTGATAGAACCAATATAACTTTTCCGCCACCTATTCCTGAGTAGAAACGACAGAGGTTGATCTTGATTAAGATTCTGCTCAGTTAATGCGGAGTCTAGCTCTGACTAAAATAAAAACTGAGAGAGAGTAAGGGGGGGAAAGAGTAATGAGGTACCATTAGCATTAGGCAGTGTGTCACCTTGGCAGGTAAAATTGTCATGACGTTGATATAATTGGGTGGTGGAGCGGCTCTGTATGAGTGCTCCATCACACAGTGCACACACATATTGCATTATTTAGGAGAGAAAGACACGACACAGCCAGGTAGCAATCCCCTTTCACACCCCATTAGCTAGCACTGATCCAGTGCTGGCAAAGAGCGGCCCGATCCATGGCGCACTAATTATTTTACATCAGTCACAGTATTTTTTCCTCCTACAAATGTGACCAGCGATGCATAATTATGAGCACTGGGGGTTCAGGGCTGGGCAAGGACATAGAAGCTGTTACTCCATCTTTTTTTGAGAGAACTAAATGAACAGAAGTCTCCACGCCCAACCCTAGCTTGTGCACTGATTGTAAAAACTATGCTGAGAAGGTCAGTGTTACCAATAACAAGACTCATCCTTTCCAAGCGGTCCACAGAGATATTCCATACAGAACATCGAGGCATTTGCTGCCCTCTAGCCCATCCACAACTTTGCAGTTAAATCCATAGACTATACATAGAATATGGAAACCGTAACTGTGTACTACCGAACAACTAAATAACAGCAGCATTCTCTTTGTAATCTGGCAATGTTTTTCAACAGCAAACACAAACTCAAGCAAACAACACCCTAACCTTTAAAGAAAAAACACATCACAATGGTACACCATCTCCAATGTTAAGGAGTTCGGATACAAAGACAAAAATAAAAACAGATATTGGTATGCAATTGTCATTCAACCTACCTAGAGATGTTTGAATCTCATCTCACAGAGAATATAACGGGGAGCAAAAACATAGGCCGTCTGCCTCTGTCCAAAATGTCCACCTTTTGATGTCATTCTAAGCAGGTAACAGTGTCCAGAGCTTCAGCATGGATGTTGTACTGATAGGTAAAACACACCACTCTTCTTGTGAGGGATTCAGGGGAGGAAAGTTTGGTTTTCTAGTTGCTTGCCTTGTGATATTTCTGAGCCCTGAGCATTGAAGAATCCGCTTTTCTCTTCCCTAATTCCGTGGACTTGGAGCTTTGAAGCCCCCCAACTGTGCACAGTATGGTCTTTGAACCGGGGAAGAAATTCACAGATTTAAAAAAAAATGGATAAAAAGCAGTGGGAACCTACTGCTCGACACATATTCTATTGTCTGCATTCATCTTTTTTTGGGTGCCTTGTTCCATTTTGGATGCACCGAGCAAGATAGATTTTGATGGGTCTTTCATTCCACTCCCCAGTATAATACGGAGCTATGTCACAGAAATAGTGTTTTGGTGATATTATTTTCTATTCATTGAACAATTCAAAATATTTTTCAGTTTAAGATATATTTATAATGCAAAATTGATATATTTATAACATCATTTATCTTAATTGTGAAAAAATTAAACATTTTTGTCTGGACATTTTCTGAATGTTTGTTTGTGTAAATAAATCAGTTAATAAATGTTACAACTAACATTTAGATTCCAGTGTAAACACTACTATTACTAACATGCGCAAGAAGCAGAGACCGAAGAGCAGCAGTCTTTTCTAATCTGTCCAAACTAAAACATGTTCAGACGGTGTACCTCTGCTGCAATCATTAAAGGGTGCTAAAAAAGCCAAACAACCTCTTCCTTACTTTAATTCCCTTGTAGACATTGTTGAGTCTCTCAGAAGACAAAAACCAACAAGCACATTGACATTTTGGTGCTTTTTCCCCACTGAATGCAACCAAAGCACCACAAGACCTTGTGAGAACCTAAACCAATACAAGCATAATGCACATTGTTGAGCTGGCGTAATGTTATGCAAATGACCTTTAGTTGAGGGGCCGGCTGCAGTAGTTCTGGGCTTGTGGCTTTGATAACCTCTATTACTAGAGGATTAGGCAAATGCTGATGCGCTCCATCTCCTTGGACACTAGTCCTGAACCCAGGACCAATCCAGCAATCGAATTTTTACTAAAGGGAGAGTGAGACACATTATCTGTTGGCTGCATATATAAGGGCAAAATTCTCCATTAAAGCAATTTTGCCACTGTATGATTAGATCTCCTTAATATCTGCTCGTGGTCAAATTTTCAGCATCTTATATCAACAACATTTTTGTTTGACTTTCAACATATTCATTCAATATTGTCACATCATTTACCTCTCTTTTTTCTCTTTTTTATATAAATTGATTCAAGAAGAAACAGACTGATTTTGGAATGTATCCTTTTTTTAAATTCCCTGACCTACTGGTACCTCTTTTCTTCATTGATTTTTGTCTATACATGTATGTGTACACATCCTTAGCTGACAGATCGATTTTGTTTTGCAGTGCCAGAAATCTGTTCTCCATTTACCTGTGTCGTCTGATCACATTCCATTTTAAGCACTTCAAATGCACTTAAGTCCTTTGTTTGCAAGGAAGTAAATCAATGCAATAGAGGGTCTTTTGCCTCTTTTGCCTTTTAGATATTTATTTAATTTTTGCACATTGTAAACATGAAAATAGCTGGTGATGTTCTGTAGTTCATTACTGAAAGTTCTAATAGAGCTGATGTATTCATACACTGATTATTATTTTTAAAAGAATTGTTTGAATTAGGAAAAAAACAGTTATTGGCATTTTTGCCTTTGGGTTCATGTAGCTAGAATATATTAGATTCACACATTATTTCCTTTATACATGCTATTAAAGTCAGTTAGTAAAGATTTAGATGGATAAAGAGTTTTAATGTGTCAGTCACTATTATGATTGTCTTCCTTATTGATTAGATGCCTCCATCATAAGCTATAATCGATTGAAAGACCATTAAAGGTTGCAGGGAGTCGTTGTTTAAGTTTCCTCAGGTCTCTAAATACTAAAACTCATTACTGTGTTTTCACCATGAGCCTGAGAGCTGTTCTGCAGGAACAGCAATAATGGTCATTTTCAAAATAAAGCTGGGCAGCATGGAGTTTTCTTTCAACTCAATAATTTGATCAGTAAGAATGCTCCCTGCCTTCCACTGGTGCTGTCAGCACTTTGGCCTTCACATACCCTCTGTTTTTGTCTGATTCTGCTTGCCTGTCTGCTGCAGACTAGGTTGGGAAAAGAGACATGTGCCATGTACCTTGAGCCAAATACAGTGTGGAAAAATCTTTACAGTGAGGTGATGTGACCTTTATTTGTTTTTGAAAGATTGTTTGTGTAATATAGGTTAGTACAACTACCAATATGGTAGTCTTGATAAGAGCTTCAATTGTTTTTATTTATTTATTTTTGTAGTTTACATTTGATGATATACATGCACTCACATAGGTAGCATATTCATCCCTATGGGTTTCCAACCGGCAACATCAAGGGAAAAGTCCCTGCAATTGGTCTACTATTAGAAATGCACCCATTCATTATTTAGAATATTGATGTTGTTTTTCTTTTTTACTCAAGTAGCGAAAAGCTTACTATCGATCCTTATTCAGGATTTGCTGACAATAGCTGTGATCAGATAAAGAAGCCGATGAGCAGGAAATTTTTTGTCTTTCTTTGAGCTGCATCATCAAACTATTGACATGTCTGGATCTGCTTTTTTGGACAACATTGTACTGGATTGTAGTTGCCAGTAATTCATTATGATCAAGGGGTCAGGAGTCTAGAGTCTGGAGCCAAAACCCAAATTTTTTGCACAGCCCACAAAGACTTTAACTGTCTAGAACAAGATACTATTTCATTTATTTTTGCAGCAGACAGACAAACCTCATATTAAAATGAATTCATCAAGATGAGAGGGCACTTACACCCAACATACTATTTAAAACAATCTTACTTCTTCTTTGAGCTCAGTGCTTAGTGCAGGCTGTTTCTCATCCACTCTCACCATTCTTATTGAGAGAACCTATGGTCCAGTGGTCTCAGTAGCTCTTTTGTATCAGCAGACTGGCTCCTTCTAAAATGCCGGTGAATGTTATGACATCAGTGAACTGGAAACCAAGCTTTAGAAATGATGGCGTATAAATGTCATTGATTCAGATTTAGTTAATCAGAATTCAAGTTTAAAAAGATAAATGTGGATAAACATTTACTGAAATATTCTAAATGTTCTTGTATAGGTTATTTGAAATTCTTACTCTACTGGGGCAAAAAGTCTAAGATCTGCAAGAAAGCTTAAATAGAGTATCCAGAGCATTTTCAGGAAAATGAGCAACAGTTTTTTTCCCCTATTTTTTAATATTTAACTTGCATAACACAAGTGCTCACACTAAATTGAGAGACCGCAGCCAGTGTTCCCTCTACCACTTTGTTGGGGTACACAGAACATACTCTAAATTCAGAAACATTGCGCTACCCACCACAGGGACCAATTTGAAGCCTCTCTCACACCTTGCCACTGCATGCCACACACACACACACACACACATAAACACACACACACACACACACACACACACACACACACACACACAAAATCTGCAGCTCATCTCTGACAGGTGGAACTTTGACTGTTGGCTCTTTCAGTGTGCCTCTCTAGGGACCATATCTGGTGTCTCCCCCACGCCTCACACACTCAGCCACTGTGCCATTATAAGTAGCTCAAACACTGTGGTTTAGCTTTGGAAAAAATCTGACCTTGGTTAGTTAAGGCTCTGCAATGGAGTTTGTGTGTCATTTTCCAAATCTAAACTGATTTGTTTATGCTTTTGTTTGTACGTAGTGTGGTTGAAACGCAGACAGCCTGTTTACATCCATTTAAGAAAAGATTAGTATAGCAAATGAAATAAGGAGTTGTGTCGTTACTGGGTCAGTGCAGTTCCTCTCATTTTTCACTCTTTGTTTTGCATTGTAAAAAGAAGAAAATAGCTGTGTGAATAACACATACTGTATAGTACTGAATCACCTTATGAACAGGTTTAAATTGTCCATCCTGTAGTTTTAGCCTGTGTCTAAAATTGGCTATGGACTGTGACTGTGGAAGAATTATGCTAACTTTAATTGTACGTTATTGAGTTCAGTGTTATATTAAAGATATTAATGTTTCTTATACATCTTATACATCTTATAACGTGCTCCTGTTTATTAATGGTTTATTTTTAATATTATGACCTTAACTAGCTTATCTTACTTTCTGCTAAAATTACAATGACCAGCAGATTGTGTTCAGTCGGGAACGGTCTTAATAAAAATATTTAAACAGAAATGTTAAATGTACTAGTAGTACACAGAATGAGACTATAAACTCACTGGTTTGACCTATTATTATTTCATATAATAAAACATGCAAAAATCTACTGAAAAATATAACTTTACCGTGGTTAATTTCTTTATTAATGACTGCACATAGCTGGGAAGGTCTAGCAACCTGCCATTTGTTGTTCACCGCAGTCATCTCAGGCTTTGTAATTCAGTCCACCGATCCTGAAATAACATGGGGCAGTGATATACAAAAGCCAATGAAGTGTGATAAATAACCCTGTAACAGCATGATCCATTTATTCTCAAACCAGTGAAGTGTGATGATCTGTGATAGTACATCACTCTATTAAATAATTCTATATGGATGTCATGAATAGGTCTGTGTTTAAATTTCTAGGTTCCAATAGGTGCCCAGTGCTTTCTGTGCTTTGCACTGTAGTGAAGTAGCTTGTACAACAATACTGACAAGCTATTTCATCAAAAGTGTGTTTGCAAAGCACATTTTTTATCTGTGGTTTACCAGTTTTCTATTGCCATACGTGTTTAGGATGAAACATTTATTTGGCATTGAGATTTATTTCATATATAAAGAATTAAAATGGTAGACATTTTGAAGCGTTTACACAGAGATTCTAAATTAGATGTCCAGTATTAAGCCTGTCTAGGTCTATATAACTGGCCATTTGTGTTTTAGTCACTGTTTTATTTAGAGTGTTGATTTGGATTAGAGCCTATTTCCTTACCAGACCCTTTCCCTCTTGTATGTAAATTATATTTTGCAAATGAGCTGACCTACATAACCTTTCTTTACTGATGTCCCAATTTTACCCCTCTGGCATACTCCCAAACCTTTTCACTGAATAGTTCCTGACTCTTGGCCACACAATGCTTATTTCTTGGAATAAAATCCACGCCAGTGTTTCACTGTAATTTAATTTCGTGTCAGATGTTTTTCTACTCCTGCATTTGTTCAACAGATTGTTCAATACAACAGGTGTAATGTTTTTATTATTATTATTATTATTATTATTATTATTATTATTATTATTATTATTATTTGTATTTGTATTTTTATTAATTTATGTATTTATTTGCAAAGGGCCTTATTATTGTTCAGGTTATATATATACATTATAGATGCACTCTGTCCACATAACATAATTTATAAACACAGATATGCAGAGAATGTGAGAGATTTTCATAGCTTTAGTTGGTACTTTCAATGGCCATTTATACATTCTCTCACTCACTACATGACTTTCAGAAGATCACCAGCCTCTGGTCCTCAGTGTCTACGATGGGGAGGTAGCTTTAATTAGTTTGGGACCAGATTCTAAGTTTATAAGTGCTTTTGTGTGTGTGTTTATGTGTGTATGTGTAGGAGTGTGTGTGTGTTTATGTGTGTATGTGTAGGAGTGTGTGTGTGTGTGTGTGTGTGTGTGTGTGTGTGTGGAACTGACCGATAAATCAGGGACATGGGGGACAGAGGCTCTTAATTGAATAGCGGTTCAGAGAACTGGAACAGCACTAGAAAGTTCCACAGAGTGAAAATGGTTTGTGGTTGTGTATGAGGCAGCACAGAGAATAAATGTATAAATCTATACCTCCCTTAGGGGACAGTTTGCCAAATGCTACTCTAGTGAATTTAAGCTATAAAAATGGAAAAACCTCAATGTATAGAAGCCCAAAGAAAGGACCTCACATGTTTTTTTTATGGTATACGTTGTAAATAAATTACATATTTTACAGTAAAATAAAAAACATGTTGGGAGAAGGTTATCAAGATCATTGACCAGGCTTTGGATTAGGTTAAACATCAAGGTCAAGTTTAAAATTTGTTAAAAGTAATGTGCGTGGTTGGACATCTACAAATCGCTTCATTTTAAAAATCCCATCTGCAAAGATGAGTAACAATTATGCTTCATTATGTTGATTTAACATTGCAGTTTGGTTAGATTTTCATGTTAATATTTCATTGCCATACAGTCTCACACATAATAGGAAATTGTGCATTGGTAATAGTGCCATTTGCTTTTTTATTCTTTTTCAGTAACATGTCAAGAATATATATGAAGCCATTTTTTGAATGTGAAAGAAAGAATTTGTACAAAAACTCAAATCATTATGCAAAAGTAGAAGTTGCACTTCATGGTATTCTCATTATATTAATAATTCAATGTTTCAAACATGAGATCTCCCCAACTGCCAGAGCTCTAAAGGCTGGAACAAAGCAGAAAGAATGGCAGTGCTGCAGCTTTACACAACACCCAATTTACTCGATTTAGAGGACTTAAAGAAAATGCAAGGCATCGACCAAACCAGATGCCCAATTTTCAGTGTATTAGCCCGCCACAAATGCTACAATTAAATGCTGTGCCCAGGGGCTACAGATACATTTTTCACAACGGTGAAGTACATTTTTATACCTATAGGACAAATACTTTCTGTAATTGTGGTCTCCTGTCACTATGTTCCTTCCCCATATTGACTGAAAAGTCTCTTGCAGTCCTGTGGAAGACTTATTATCCGCAAAAACCTGCAGAAGATGGAACGCCATGACCTGTGTGGGGTTTAAGCATGGGTGGTATCTCATATCATAGACAGCTTGCGTTATATCCTTCTGCTGGTAACAATTCTGAATACTTCAATACTGGTAAATTGCCCAGGTTCTTGACCAGGAAAGCATTAAATTGCATTATCAGATTTGCCTGTTGGCATTGTTAAATCCAGTGTGTTTTGAAGCCTTTGTAAGCTTTTTCATGCTAGCAGTCATCACGTTTTACTGGCTTTTGGTGTTAAATACTTTATCTCATTGTGCTTTGGAGTGTCAAAGGTTTGCTAATGCAGCCAACTCCTTAACACTATGGGCCTGCATGAAGACCCACAATCTGTTTCATTACTCACAGTTAGTTTCATAGTCATACTGAATTGTAAGTTTTAACATAATAACTGAATAATAAGTCTAGGTTTAAATTCAATTAAGTTCAATTTGATTTAAATAGTGCTTTTCACAACTGATGTCAATAAGATCATATAGAAGAAATAAGAAATAAGATCATGGAGGTCAGGTCATTTAAGGCCTTACATGTATGTATACATCTGTGTGTTTGTATGAATGTATATTTTTCAAACATTTAATCAACTTAAAGGGTCATCTCTGATAAATTTGGTTTTAATACTATACATACAAATGTGGTCCTTCTATACAAACAAAGAGGCAAAAAGCACAACTACTGAGTCATTCCAGGAAATGTTATAAAAAGTAATAATTGAAATATGCCAGCAGTCTGCTCTTCAGTAAACATTTCAGAAATGTACTTTAGTCTTCTTTTATTACTTGCTAAAGTGTAGTAACTTTCTCCTGTCCTGCAGTTTCGTTTGGATAACTTGACAGTTTGCATTGTTTTCCTTGGTGTTACTCAGTATTAAGCCTTAGAATGTAATGAGCCTAGAAATAATGTTTAATAACCTTAACCAACAAGATCATTCTGGAAATGATCACTTAAACATTTTAAAGCCTTAAAGGGAAATATAAAACATTTTTACATTTCCAAAGCAGATTTTATTATTCATTGTTAGCGCGATGCAAATATTTCACTTATTCCCATATTCCTTATTCCTTATTCCTTAAATCTCATTATGCCATCTGAAACTCTGACTTAACCTAATTGGGAATCAGTGAAATGTTTGCATCATGTTAACAATGAATAATGGAATTGGCTTTGGAAATGGAAAAAACTATTGAGAATTCTTTTTAAGACTTTCAAATGTTTCAGAGGGCTCGTGTTCAGAACAATCTTGTTAGGGTCATTAAACATTATTTCTAGGCTCATTACATTCCAAGGCTTACTACTGAGCAACAACATAGGAAACAATGCAAACTGATAAGTTAAAGGTGTTAATAACAGAAGTCTGAAAATGCAAGACCTGAGCTAGAATCTCATTTCACCCCTAATTCAGTTACCCCTAATATTGAATCGGTGCTTCAGAAACAACACTGAAAGCAAAGAATACATAAGAAAGACCTTGCAAATAAACAAATTAATACAAAAAAGTGCCTTGGGTATTATGTCTAATGCATAACAATACAATTTATTAAAATTCATTTTTTTTACTTATTGGTTACTGAAATGCCTGGATTCATTGCGACATATTAGCATTTCAGGGAGAGAGGGAAAAAGCCCATCAGGATCCTGTAAAGACAAAATGAGCAATCTATAAAGACACTAGAGTTTTACTTCGAATTCTAGTTGATGGAGAGTTGAGTCATTGGTTTTCCTGGTGTTTCCTTTATGGCTTCATCTGTGCAGTGATTTCCCAGAAACCCAGGCTGGGCCCTGGAGCTTTGGCCGAGGTCTGTAATTACGAGAGTTTGGTTAGCCACACACCATCCGTCATTGCCACGACTCTTCACAAACCCATCATTTACTTCAAGTCCTTTATGCCGGCCTAGCAACCACAGCTCAGCAGCCGAGGGGGCACAGATGTCAGGGTAGGTTTGGGCCAGGCCCCTGGTGATGGTGCTTCAATCAGGGTGGAACATACAGTGGCTCTGGAGAAGCTCCTGCTGGCAGCTAGCCTGTTGAAGCACAAGCTTCCCCTGACCCTGTGGAAAAAATAAACAAGCGCCGGACCGCATGATTTCGCTGGAGAGCCTGGTTCAGAATTAGAGGTTGATAAAGAAAAAGTAGCAATGATTTTCCAGGACAGCAAGCGCTTCTGTAAGTCAGCAAGAACAGTAAGTGTGGTTAAGAATGAGCTCAGTGGTAAAATTCTGCTGTCCCTGGTTAGAATAGAATTGCAGAAGTGCCAACTTCAGCAAGTTTTGCCACGCAACACTGGGGTAAATACCTTATTAAGGTATAAACAAGTTGTGGAGTTAAGCTGTTAAGTCATAGTGAACTGAATTGTCTAAGTTTTCTCTAAAATGTATCTCCCATCTGTTCATTATTTTCAGTGATTCTGCTATGTCGACAGAGTAAATGTGACAGATTGTATTAGCCAGTAAGGAATCTTTTTTTTATTAAAATAAGACATTGCATTCCATGCCAGAGGCCTTGATTCATTTTTGGATCCTGCATGCTATTGTTGCGCTTGTGCCAACAGGGAACTCCTCAGGGAAGAAAATTAAGGCCATGTTTATCATGATGTGAGATATACTAACTACTCAAATTAGCAAGGGATTTGTAGAAAGGAATAAGTGCAAGATCATTATAATTTAAATCTAAATGTAAATTCAGTAAACTGCAGGACACTTCATGAATACTTACAGAGAACCTGTAATGGAATACTCTCCTAAATTGAATCAAATTCACAAACGGTTCCCTTTTTTATTGTTCATGCCATATATTATTTTACAGTATCCACTGTGTGTCCAAGATCTTAAAATAAAAGATGGAAGGAACATGCCCCTTGTCTCCCACTCATGGGCAGATCATTTATGTATGTGTATTGAGGACCAGGTGGGGGCAGTCTGTTGGCTCCAGCACCATGTCTGCGTTGAGGGACCTGCCCTGTCATCTCAGCAGATGGGTCACAAGCCGGACACGCTCTGCTAACACATGGCTGCTGACAACACTTCAACCCCAGCCTGTCCCTTCACTGCTGTTTCCAGACTAACTCATGGAAGCTGGCCATATTCACCCAGGCCCTCCCTGGCTACTTACAGATCAGTTGATGGAATCCTGCCATGGTCAGACTTGGGTGTAGCATCTGAGCCAGGGCCAAAGGCACCGTGTCTCAGCCGGGATGAGTCTCTTGTTAGGAGGGGGGGAAATTGTTTAAACTGTGGGCACAGAAGTGGTCGAAAAGGGAAATGGGGGCTCAGGCGTTTGAGGTGGTCAGGTGTGTTAGGGAGAAAAAAGTGACATTTTGATGGAGTCAGGAGAATTGTGAGGATAAGAGGATGCCCTAAATTAAGCTTCTTCTTGAATTTTTACAGTAATTTTTAATGGCGTTCGAGTGACATGTATGCACTTGGCATCTCTTTCAAACTCTTCTAAATCTGACTTTATCATAAAAGGTAAAATGGTGTTCCCCAAATTAAAATTTGTAAACATAAGGTTTACTATTTTTGGCATTTTACCAAATTAAATCCAGCAATTTCACCATATTATACCAAGTATAATATCCATTAGTTTGGAGTAGATGTTGGGGAAGGAAAACTATATGGTGTTGTACCTTTCTGTATTGGAGAACACAGATTGCCTGTGTGTAAGAAATTTGCATTTGCATATTCAATAAATTACCATTTATAACGTCAAGTACTATGTCTTTCATAATTTCCTCATTATTTTTTGCAGTGGCCAGGGTGAGTTCCTCCCTTGCACCTGTTGGCCCCAGGTACCTGCGACCCTATTAAAGATAAAGCGTTTACAGAAAATGAATGAATAAATAAATGATCAATGTTTTGTGGTGAATGTGGACAAAGATCTCTGAAACTTATCCTGAAATACCACCCTGGTATGGTTAAAGCAATACTAAAGGATGCAGGACTTTATCTCTACCAGGAATATAGTGCCTACACACTGACATCACTGTTACTGATTAGGGAATCTGGAGATGTAAGGCCAGCCTGATTTGATTAACCAGAATTCAAATCAGACCATATGTTGCAAGCAATTTCACTGGTCCATGCCTTACCTCTTCCATCACTATAAATTCTTTATGCCCCACCATTCAAGGTCTATCTGTCTCGAGTACAAAATTCACATTGAGCCAGTCAAGACAAAATTTAGGCTTGTGTAGACAGCGGTAGACAGCATATTGCTGGTACAGTTTCTGCCCAATCTCTTCTGTGGAAAACAGTAGGATAAAGATCATTGTTGCTTTTTCCTCGGCCTCTGTGTGGCTGCCTGGCGTCTACAGAGTATCAGATGGAAATGTGTGATAAGAAATAGTAAAGGTCACATGTGCCAGTGATGGCATAACTAGGACCATTGGGGCCCCAGTGTAAAACAATTTAAAGGGCCCAACTTTCAAAAATAATGTAGCTAGTACAAACCCTAATTTTCAGTTACAGTTAGGGTTACTATTCACTAGGATGCCACTAGTACCAGACATGGACCAAAAATTTTACATGATCTATTTGAATTGTAAGGATATGTCTTATTCAGTTTTCTGATATATCTTTGGCTAAGAGCGCTACATAATATGGTTACATAGGAGTTACAAAGAACATAAATTTACATAGAAGTTACATTATATACGAAAATGCATTATGACTAAGAAGGAAATAAATATGAAGCAGGATGTGCCATGGGTGTAAAATTGAATCTATCAGAATCTATATGTCTGTCCCAATAAATACTAGGCCCACATAAACCGTGGGCCCAAGTGCAACTGCACCCAGTTTTTCTGCTATCTTTGAGACTGTGTACCAGACTCAAAGGTAATGTTGACTTATTGGATTAGTGACTGGTTTACTTTTACCAGGGAAATTATTAGGACACAATTGTTATCTGTATTTATTTTACTACCAAAAGATATTATTGCCCAATTTTTTTTACTGTTTACAAATAATGGAAATGTAAGTGAAGTGCCTAGCCTAAAGCTAAAAAAATTGAAAGACTAATGCTTCTGGCTGTAACTTTGAAAAAGTAGTTCATCCTCAATCAAATCTCTTGTGGTAACTTTATACATGACAATATGCTTTCAAAATCTATTTCAACTGTGCTTGTGTTTTTCTGTCACCTTAGAATTGATCTTAGCTTTCTTAGCAATAATATATGTATGGATAAATTAGAAATAGATTTCTATTAGATTTCTATTATTAATTTAAAAGAGTATACATTTTTATTTATGCTATATCCTTTGTACAGAGTAACTATGCTAAGCCTACAGCAGAATATCTCACTTTCTGCAAATCTATTTTTATTTTCTCTCCTTCGAGTTTATTCTCTGGTGTCACATCAAAGTACAGTGTCAAATCTCATCTCAGTCCTTAACTGAATGGCAGCGATGTTGCCCTTTACGTCTGTTACATTCATTAACCAAAACCACAGGAGCTATCTTTTAATGATGTCTCAAGTAAGATATATGTCTCTCAGCTGTCAGGGCCCTGCAAGAAGAGGCATGTTCTGGCAGGTGCAGTCTTAAAAATAAAGTTAATAATTCTTTTAGCTAGTTCTGTAAAAGATAATGCATTTTACAATGCATTTTGAATGAGCATTATTTTTCAAAGTAAATAGACTCCACTTCCAGTAAATGTGTGCGGTTGTGTCTTTGGGCAGGCGGTACAGCATTCGCTCAGGCATCTCCAGACTGTGCAGTGGCTTCATACATCAAGCTGTCAGACTTTTCAACACACATGGTTTCTCACAACTCCTCTAATGCACTTATTCATATAAGCTTACTCATTTTTGTTTACGCATTTCATTCATTCCTTAATGTCTAATATCCACTGTCTGCTCTTTAGGCAAGTATTGGTATTGTGTGTTGTTACTGCT
Source organism: Brachypetersius altus (assembly GCA_037974465.1). NCBI lineage: Eukaryota > Metazoa > Chordata > Actinopteri > Characiformes > Alestidae > Brachypetersius > Brachypetersius altus. The sequence goes on along the minus strand of JBBPDB010000007.1, from coordinate 10,206,689 downwards.
AAATGTGCACTGTGATCATGGAGGAATGTACTTAATAAAGAGAACCTTCAAGATCAGAATTGTATGCATCAGATTTCTTGGTGTAAATTGCTGACCTGGTGCAAACACTGATCTGATACACCATTTCAAAGAGAAACTGAACGGAAGTCTTTAAAATAGTGGGCACTAACCATCCTCCTGGAGATCTATCTTTCTGCAGATTCCATCTCCACCCATAATGTAATCACAGACATGTGGGCCTAGAAACAGTCATTAGATGGCCCTTGGTTGTGGATTAGGGTTTAACTTGGCAGGAAGGTCGATCTCCAAGACTGGACCAAGACTGGTGAGGACTATTCTTCATGCAATTACACTTACAAATGCACCAATTTAATGCTCTCCCCATTCACTTGGTTTTTTTAGATGCCACTGTTGTCAGTTATTTACATTTACATTTATGGCATTTAGCAGACGCTTTTATCCAAAGCGACTTCCATTCCCTAACTGCAGGGGACAGTCTCCCTGGAGCAACTTGGGGTTAAGGGTCTTGCTCACCCAGTGGTGGTGCTGAAGGTAGGATTAGAACCTGTGACCTCTTGATCCGGAGGCAAGTATCCTACCCACTGAGCTACCGCCACCCCGTATTGCAGGGCCAGTGTGCTTAAGGATGCTGATCAGTATCTCTGTTGGTGTTTAATGTTCTAATGAATGGAGAATGAAGATCATATGGACAGTGTGGGGCTTTGTAGATCTGTACACGTAAGACGGCTGAGGTACCTTATGTATGAACGTCATTTAACCTTTCTGGTTGATAAAATAGCCACTTGATCCATACGTTGCTGAATGCAGATTGGTATCTGCAGACTTGTGTGTGTTATCGAGTTAATACATTGCTCATGGGCATTTTCACCGCGTTCATCGGATTGTCATTCAGTAAGGTCACCATTAATGCCTTGTGAACCTTCTTGCTTTGCATTGCTCTCTGAATGATAATACGCCACAGTGCATTTGAAAAAAGAAAGACCTTTATAGGCTACACTGGAATTAGGCATGATTCCAGCAGGTCCTGTGAATTATTACAAAGTCTTTTTTGCCCTTCTTGTCTAACAATCACCATGCCTCAGTGGATAACAGCTGACAAACTATTGTAGCCTTTGCTTTTACAAGAAAAATGTTGGAGTTTGTAAACACGTCAAATGTGACTCTGAATCTAATGTCAATCTCACTGCTTTGAACTATGGAGAAACACCTGATACTTGAGAAAACTGATTGCTCATAGCATCCATTGAAATGTCATCATAAAAGCATCGTTTTCCTGCAGAGCTCTTTTGCATTCTTACAGACGAAAGACTTTACACAGCTCCATATTCAAAATATTATATATTCAGAAAATACCAAGTAGGACACTTCTTGTTGCTCTTGTTATTGTAGAATGCACAGACCCAGCGCCAGACACAGATTTGAAATGAACACATTTTAGACTAAGCATTTTTTCTTTGTTATTCTGAAATATTTTATTGGAAAAGAAAAACATAGTAGCCTGCGATTATTACTATTTTTTCAAAAACAATGTTGCAAACATTTGGTGGGATGACAGGCTCGTGTTATCAGGGCGGGCCCATGTGAGTCTGAGGGTGGGCACGGCACCCTAAAGTCCGCCCATGATGCCGGGCCTGAGAATGCAGTGGACTGAAACGAAAGCAGTTTTATCGTTTATATGTGGGGTTTTTTTGCTTGTCTTTAATAAACAATGTTGGGGAAATGTGGTGCAAAGTAACACATTAAAATGATGTCATTATGTTTTCCTATTTTAAAGTAGAGTAACAAATATTTGTTCTCACATTGCATTTACTTAATAAAATCTAATCCTACTAATATGAAACTTAGGGTTTAAAAAATGGACATGTTGAAGAACAGAAAGGGCCCCAGTAAATTTTTATTTACTAACATGCATTATATTAATTTTGAAGTGGCTATTTTTGAACTGGACAGACTACTTTTCCCAAGTAAGTTTCTACTTGACTGAGTTTCATGTTGTATTTGGCATTCATAATTATAATCAACTGGCTATATTGCTTAGATCAGAGGCAGGTATAGTGACATGCCTTTAAACCATTTTTGCTGTGATTGGTTGTTTATGTATAAGTATTCAACGGTCTACCAGATTGTTCTTTTTGCTTGGTACAGATTTCAACGGGTTTTAGATGGTAACATAGTAAAGTAATGACAGAGATGTTATAAATAAGGTAATCCCAGTTTAAGAGAAGTGATTTGAAATAGACCTCTTTCTGCTACCCCAACACTGTTTATGCCCCAGCCTAATCATGTGTAAACATTCCAGGCCTGTAACCATGCTTATGTGTGATGAGGACTTCCAGCACAGAAAAAAACAATGCTGTTGTTGAGGAAAACATGAGGAGGCTGTGTGAAGGGTGATATGCGGATGTTTTGAGGGGGTTGTGAGAAGGTTAGTGTTGTTGATGATGATGATGAGTTGGATCAGTGACAGCTCTGGGGTAGATGGGGGACAGTATGGCTGGAGCTTCACTCTCAGTCACAGGTGTGCGCAGGGGCCGGGGAGGCTGGAGGCAGGCGCTTGGGGAAGGAGCACAGGTGGCAGGGAGCAGGCAGTGGAGTACAGGGCAGCAGACTAGCATGTGGCACTGATCCAGACTCTACTACAGCATATGCCAGGGTGTTGGGAGAGCACAGGACAGAAAACTAGAAGAAGTAAGTAGATGGGAAAGAGTGTGTTTCTGGAGGGTCTGACTGTGAGCACGACAGAAGAAAGACATGACAAGGAATGCAAACACCCACAGCAGTATCCATGATTGGTCAGAATGGTAAATTGTACAGTATATGATAATTCGTTCAGTGATTTGGTAGACTCCCAGTGCCCAGTTCTGGTCCTGAAGACATACTACCCTGCAGAGTTTAGCTCAAACGCTAATGCACTACACCTGGTGCAGCTAATGAAGGCACTCTGGCACATTACAACCAGATGTGTTGTATATGATTCTCCAGGGGCGGATATCCAAGATCAAAACTGAGCACCTCTGGGTTAGAAGCTTAGTTGCACATTGTACACTTTTGCAGTATCAGCTTCAAGAAAATATGCACTGTGTGACCTTTATCAATTGAATTTGTAATTGAAATATAACAATGACTATACAGTTAAAGTTCAAATTGTTTGCTTTAATTATTACATATGTACATTCATGCCAAGTGAACCGTGCACAACTTACGACTTTATAAACATTAAAAGCTTTGTTGTTCTTTATCTAGTGAATAGATATTTCTTAACATCCTGTTTTGGCTTGTTGTCTATGCATAGTTCAAAAGAGTATATAATCACATACTGCTTCATCTGTTCCATATTAATGACACCAACCACATAAAGCCAAACAAGCCACTACTGAAGCTGCCACTGCTGTCTGTGGAGGAATGTCAATCTAAGAAAAGAAGGCTTTCTGTCAAACTGTGCTCCAGGCCTTACCTCCCCCCAATCTCTCACCATTCTCTTTCTCTCTCTATCTCTCTCTCTCTCTCTCTCTCTCTCTCTCTCTCTCTCTCTCTCTCT
>JBBPDB010000007.1:10177225-10203000 GCA_037974465.1 Brachypetersius altus | reverse complement strand
TCTCTCTCTCTCTCTCTCTCTCTCTCTCTCTCTCTCTCTCTCTCTCTCTTTCTCTCTCTCTCTCTCTCTCTCTCTATCTTTCTCTCTCTCTCTCTCTCCCCCTTCTCCCTCTCCCTCTCTCTGCCAAAACTGTAAAGTTCGTCTGGGCCCAGCTCCCAGGGTGCTGCTTCAACCCACCAAGCCAACGCCAGCTTGCATTATTATCATATTTCATCAATTATGTAAACGATGTCCTGCTGAGCATCCCTGCAACAGAGCACCATCAGGTCCCGCCCCTAAACGCATGCAAATGAGCGTGCCTGCAGGCACGAGCTGACCTCCGCCTCGCCTTGTCTCTGCCTCTTGACGTGATTCGCTCCTGCGTATGTCAGACAGCCCTGAACCCCGGCCCCACACAGTCCAACAGCGTGTGGTCCTCGGGGGGAGACCCTGGCAACGTCTGTATACACACACAAGTGTTTCTGGGCAAGGATGTTGATCCTTGCAACATTTTGAAACATTTAAATTCCCCGACACATACTTGATCTAGAAGTCAGTAAGCCAGTAATCAAACAGCCTTATGAATTTCATGCGGCTGGAGTTTGAGGAGGGCTAATGTTTTTAGCAGGCATTATTATTGTAGGAGGGAGATGTTGACAATGCAAACAGTAACATTCGGTAATAACTGCTGTCCACCGTAACAGCGCAAACACTTGTATACTCTGCTAAATGTATGCATGTTAAATTCATATAAGTGTGAAGTATTTACATTTCACCTGAAAATTCCTGTCTTAATCTTGAATGCTGATCCTGTGCTGATATTTCTGCTTTACTTGCCTTTTTATTACATTTAACCTGTTTCGTCTTTTGTCTGTGCAGCCAACATTCTTGTCTTTATATGAGCTAATATTCTTTTCTACCAGTAGACACAGTTCACAGTATTCAGGGTCAAAGGAAAGGACACAGACCGCCCCTCAGGTCAGTTTGGCCAATGAGCTCATGCTAAGTTCCATTAAGACTATAGAGCAGCGAGTGCTCTGAAAGGAACAGAGAAGTCAGTTCTTTCATTCAATGCACTCTTAGATCTGCCGCAGCTCTTTCCCCTATGTCAGCTTCTTGATGCATATCAAGACCAGATAAAGATCACTGAGGCTGCTGAGAAGCTTTCGAGTTTTTTTTTTAACTCTGTGCTCATGTGGATAATGATGTTTGGCAAAATTTCAAAACCGTCTAATTTCACGGCTAGTGTTTAGGATAGGAGCATAAGAGCTATGCTGATGGGGGTTTGATCAGCTCTGCGTAGAGACCATCATTGGACTAAACTCACAATGTCAATTATCAGCTGCTTTTGTTAGCTCTAATTTTTTACATTCAGAAACTGAGCTGCCACCTCTCTCTATAAATGCAGCGCACAGAAAGTGACTGCAGAAGATCCTGCATTTCAGTGAAACCACAGCATAATGGTTCAGCACTGAAAGATGACCAGTGCGATGCGGGATATTTTCAGTCCAGTCAAATGGAGCTGTCAGACAGTGACAGGTTCATCAGTAGACTCTCTCATCTATGCAAAAGCTAGACAGCTCTTTGCTTCCTGTCCCTGTTATACATGTATGTGTGTGTGTGTGTGTGTGTGTGTGTGTGTGTATGTGTGTGTGTGTGTGAGATGCTGTTATCTGTGCAGGAGAGAACAGACACTGTGAGGTCCTGGCTCACAGCACTGGCTCTCAGCAGGGTGCTCCTGCCACTGTCTGATTGCCTGAGATAGCTGCAAATTACTGTTAACTCCTGTAAACAACACCTGGCAGTTCCAAACACTTCTATTAAGAGACACACAGTGCTAACTTTTAACCACGAAACACTTAACATATCCACAGGATAGCATTTTAACCACACTGTTTCCTGTATTATCTGATTTTCAGTTCATCAATACCATAAAAACTCCCATAGATGCATTTAGAGCATCAAAATCACTGTGTAATTTATATCAGATATTGTGTAACATTAAAAATAAAAACACACTGATAAAAGTGTTTCAATGGTATGTTGAAAGTGGGGGCCAGGCCCTTAGTCCATGATTGAAATATGAGAATGAAAGGGGAAGGGAAAACTCTGATGACATGGCTTTGAGTTGAGGGTGGCATCAGCATGACAGCTGGACTCTGCTTTTTCAGTCAATAGAGAAAGAACGGTTGAATATTCTGAATGTTCAACAACAACACCCAAAACTGTCAAACAGAAAAGGTAAAGTTTTCCCAGGAAATGTGCATCCAATAGCAATGAAATCACAGAAAACATCTTCTTAGCTTGTACACACTTTGAATAGGGCATAAGGATAAGGAACATGCTATGCATTATTTAGCCTTTAACCGTAGTTAATTTTTCAGTTATTTGGACATATATCAATCAGCCCTAACATTAAAAACACCCAAATAGAATTGTGTTTGTCACTCTGGTGCCATATAAACAGCTCTGACAAATCGAGGTAGAGGCATTCACATTCCCCAGACATCTAACGGTGTGCTGTGCTATCTTGGTACCAAGATGTTAGCCTTTAAGCTGCGAGGTAGGGACTGCCATGATTCAGAATAGTTGGTCCAGCACATCCTTCAGATACACAGTCTGACTGATATCTGGGGAATTTAAAGGCCAATATAGCAACTTGATTTCTTTGTCATATACCTCAGATCTCTCCTGAACATTTTTTGCAGTATGGCATGAAGAAAAGGGGTATCCTAAAGAATGATTGTATGCACTTTTAGTTGTGGATAGAGGTCAGCATGGGTACGCTTACCTGTTTTGGAGATGATCCATTGTATACTCATCACACTGGTCCTTATTAAAGTCACTCAGATCCTTAGGCTTGCTTTTTCAAGCTTCCAACAAATTAACATCAAGATGTCACTATTCACTTGCTGCCAAATATATCCCACACTTTGACAGGTGCTTGACAGGAGATAATCAGTGTTATCTACTTTACTTGTCAGTGATGTCAATGGTGTGAATGATTGGTGTAAATTCCCCTGAAACGTTTGCAACTTATAATGTACAAAGACAGAGCCTTTTTCATGATGAAAGAAATAGAATTGTACAGTTCAGTGTATGTAGTTTCATAACTGCACTTGATTACAGAATTTTACTTCCCTGACTGCATCATTTTGCACTCCACATTCTAATAATACTCTAAATATTACAGTATAAAACTTTTTCCGTACTTGTAAATACTAAACACTCTTTAAAAATGTTAATTTCTTAATATTGTACCTATTTTCTAAATGTTACATACAAGATTACATTCTTGTATATATTCAATTCGTAAATTCAATTCTTTTTATCTATATATTTATGTAAAGTTGAGGGAACATGAGCCTAAGAATTTAATTACGGTAATGATGCTCCATTGTTATCTGTATATGACAATAAAACTTGAAACTTGATGTATAATACTAGCAGCAACAAAAAGACAAGACTGGTGTAGCTACGCTTGCAAAGTTCAAAGACTGGATATTAATCATACAAGAGGCAAACTACATTAGATTTCACATGGCACCACGCTACAGTGCATACCATGTCTACACACCAAGTATTGATTGTGACTATAAGGTTGCACCCTGAAACTTTCAATGTTGTGAACTGTTAAATTTGCCTGTGCATCTCCATTGGAAATCAATGCTTACTGGGACTGGAGCTGTTTCTTAGAGTTGTTGTGCAGGGTTAGCAGGGTATTGAAGGTGACTGCCACTGTAACTCTAGCTCAGATCCCCCCATCCCCTCCCTCTCTCCCTCTCTCCCTCTCTCTCTCTCTCTCTCTCTCTCTCTCTCTCTCTCTCTCTCTCTCTCTCTATTGAAAGTGGCTTTTGCTCAGGTCCTACTCAGGAAAGAGACATTGATTTAGCTTTGATGTGATTTTGTAATTGTAGCATTTTCAGTGCTTGTTTTGTGAAACCAACAATAATAGCAGTTGATTCAGTCAGCAGTATTTGGTATGTCAATAATAGAAAGCTGTTGGTCCAAATTCTTAATGTATGATAAAAAGATATGTCTGTGTAGTTCTACTTGTTACATACAGTCAGCCTTTACACCAGTTCCAGGTGGAATAGTAAAGATTTCTAATATTAAAATATTTGTAACTGACAGCTTTCATCTCCAAAGTTAATTTATTGGTTACCTACTTTATCCAGATTTATCCAAATACAAGTGTTCAACTCGTGATAATTTATACATAATTATCTCTTATCAGTAATTAATTCAAGAAACAGACATTCGTTTTTTTGTTTTAATTTAATATTGTATTTCAGTTTTCTGTTGCATCATAAAACCTGCTGTGCCCTTAATACAATTTGATTTAAATTAAATCTGATTTCTTTTTTTATATATTAAACTTTATCTTATTATATCAAGTTGCAGTATATCACTAATTAAAATACAGGACAATTACCATTTCCGGCCTATTTGTTTTGGAGGTTTGTGAATTATCTATGATAATATCACAGAAGAACATGATTCTGTCCACAGCAGTAGGTTGTTGCTATAGCGCCTGTCATGGAAACCTTTGGTATATTTTCTTAACTGAGGATCCTTTTGGTTTTCATGTCAGTTGGGACACAGTAGTCATTATCTGAGGGGATGACTGCCCTCTTGGCAAAGGTTCCATTGCCTTTTTGTCAAAAATCATTACAGACAGTGACAAAAATGTTCTCAGAGGGCTGCTACGATCAACATCAGACCGATCAAGCAGCTCCCTTGAGTGCAGTGCATCCAGGTTTCGCTTTTTCATTAGTAATTTTGTATGTGATAACTATCAAAGACAAAGAAAATGTTTTACGATCATGTGTGATTCCAGGAAAAATGTTTAATGACATTGGTACTGCTGAGCTATCCAAAACAATGACATGGACTGAACACAGCAACAAACTGCCTGGAGAGGCTGATGAATACTTCTCTAAACATTTTAAGAAAGTCCTTTAAATATTTAAAAGAGGTGACAGCAGTGCAATCAGAAAGTGCAGGGAGGCTGATAGAGTTTTGCCATGGTGGGTGTTGTTGTTTTGGGTTTTTTTCAAGAAGGTGAGGAACGCAATCGATGTACTGCGAGGTGGTGCACAGCTCAAGAGTGCAATGTAAATACAAACAAGGCCCAGTGGGTCAATATGGCATGATGAGATTCCTCCCTACCATGTCTTCTCCACTCCACACACACAGACACACACACCTACACACACACACACACACAGGAGCACAGCCAGCAGGCACTCATCATCTCCTAGACAATCTTGGGTGTCACTTGACATTTTTTAGCAGTGAAAAGGCCAGTCTAGTTTCAGTCCTGGATTAGTGTGACATTCAAGCAGAAGGCGTTTCTCAGGACAAAATCTCAGGAATAGACAAACCATTGGTGCCTTACTGGCTGGTTTACTAATGGTAATGTAACTTGTTTTAATAAGTAATGCCATAAGTTGAGTGAGGTATGGTTGTGTGTTGAGGTGTGAGGTTACATTCGGGAGGGCAAGCTGAAATTTGAGAGCATTGAGAGCACTGGAATGTAGTAAAACATAATCAATGCCTTGATATTTTGTAGCATGTTTTCTTTTTTTCTGTGTATGGAGAAAAAGAATTCCTGAGGCTCCAGCAGAAAATATCTGATGTGTGTTATCACTACCAAGCAGGTTCAGCAATCCTAGTGAGCTATCTGATTGAGTGCAAGAGATTTAGGTTCAGTCATTAGACCCATAAAACACTGGAACCAGTCATTAAACTCCACAGGGCTCGTGAATGTAATGAAACCAGTGAAGTAGTCAGACCATATTGTAACAGTGGATCTCCCTAGACCCACCATATACTCCTACAGGCCAAAGTTTCACGCTAGTGAGATTCTAAACATATCTTAATGACATTTTCACTGACTGTGTGTATGGCTTCCTTAGAAGGTAATTACAGCAGATATAGGTGGTTATGGAGACAGTTTGGATGATTTATATCTTAAGTGGCTCACTTTCCTCTTTCAATCTCTCTATCTTGGTTATAGAGACCACTGTCACGTATTGCCAAACACTATCTGTAACCATGCCTGCGGCTACGCTCGCTATGCCTGGCTGAAATTGGCATATAGTCTATGAGCATTTATACATGGCAGTCTGGGCATTTGAGATGTATTAAATCTTTAATACCCGCAAGGCTGTATATGGTAAAAGAAGTGCACAGGTAAGGTGTACCACTGAGATTCATGTTTAAATCCTTGTTACGTGGAGATATACAGTATAACTCTTCTGGTCTACACATGCACTATGTGTGTGACCCCATGATTTAGTTCACATTAGTTCAAATTATTTTGTTCTAAATACTGCTGCTAAAAAATTAGCCACTTACAGCACACTTCAAGTAAACTTTTGCAAAATCTCATTGCATCATGTGCTAACCAAATGAGGTGGTAGCTTATGCAAGCCCTGCATTAATTACGATATCCTAATTAAATGATGTGTCTGTACCTCATTAACCCTCTGAAATTCAAGGAGAGGAGGCCTAAGTCTTTATTTTAGGCATCAACTTTTCCTCCATCTGTGCTGGCAGTGATCACAATATATTCCAAGCTGCTAATGAACCCACTCTGCTGAATCTAGGCCACTTATATGCTCAATTCCTCTCAAATTTCTCATACATCACTTTTCCATCTCTGTCTTACTTTGCCTATCTTGGATTCGGGGGATGGACAATGAAACAATAAGAGAACCAAAAGCGAGTCAATATGATAAATATAGTTGGCTATTATTTATGCTAAATCTTGTAAAGGAAATTATACTTTCAGCTGTATTATAATAGCTATTAACTGCAGTACACAAAACATTGTACAAATGTATATACATACCTAATTGGCCCCAAAAACTGCTGAAAAACCCCAGAGAATAAAAATCCAACAAATTATTCTTGATAAGTTGTTTTAATGGTTGGTCCAGCCTAAGATGAATAGACAAGGGTACTCAAAAATCCAGTCCATGTCTGCTGTAAATTACAGCTTAACAGGTGATGGCAGAAGCTTTTTTGGCAGCATTTCTTGCAGACAATGCTTTTATGTGAATAATTTAAGCCAAGCAGATTTAGGTTACCCTGCTGCTGTGTTTGTTGAAAGAGCTTTGAAAGATATTGCTTCGTCTGCAGATGTTTGGTTGGTTGAATGAATGAACTAATACTGTAAATAAGTATGTGTATAATATAGTGTCTTATGTGTATAAAATGAATGTTGTTTAGCTATTACTGTTAATTGATCAAAGTAAGAATTGATAGGCCATAGGCGATGTAAAATTTCATATAATTACTCATTTACTTGCATGACAGAATAAGATCCTTTGTCCTTGGAAAGTAAATGTTCAGAATAAATAATCACCTTCATACTGTATAACTAATTTATTGGATCATACTTTTGACAAAAAAATGTATGAAAAAAATCATTTATATTTTCCCCTCTCTTTTTTTTCGTCCAAGGCAAGGCAGGCTCATGTTTTTCCATGCCTTCCTTTACAAAGAAAGGGTGTTTGTCACTCCTATGATCTTAAAGGTTGTCTTAAATATTTATATGACAACTGCTTTGCTATTCTATACGGATTTTCAGCCCATGAGGTAAAGGATCATGGGTGATGTGTGAGATTAAAGTGAACCCGCCTGCTCCTCCCATTATTTGGATTCATGTACAATTTTTTTTTTTACAAAATTATAACAAAGGTAATGTTTAATATTGCTGCTAGTGTTTGTTTTTTATTTTGTTTTACTTAATATATTAATGGCAACAGTTCAACCATTGAACCTCATTTTACTGCCTGATCTTCATGTGTGCTTGTATCCAAATCTCTGTACCTTTAGCATGATCATAGAAAGCCTTATTAAGAAACCTGCCAACAAACCCATCTTAGCATACAGCAGTCAAAACATCTTATTAAGGCTGTGTTTATAACTTATACTCTTTTCCCTTGGTAAGCTGGGCCTAATTAATCTGAATGATTGGTAGGGAAAGCAGCTAAGCAGACAACACACTGCACAAAACATACACACTAAGTCTCTCCAGAGGCGGTGCTGAGGATGAAATGTAAAAGATTTCCAGATACGGAGCATCTGCTGCCAAGGATAATCACTGTGAGGAATTGACAAACGCTCACAAGATTTATTTATCATTTTCTAATTCAGGTGCCAGTTAGTGAAGCTGGTGGAATTGTGGAGATGCATCTCAGCTAGTTCTCATGCAGCCTCAGCCCCTCGTCCAGGCAGCGTATCGACTGAACCGACAGGAAAAGAGAGAAAGGGAGAGAAAGGGAGGGCGATAGCTGCTGAAAAATTCATGCCTCTGCCAGCTCTGTCTATTCGCCGCTCAGCAGGGGCCCGCCTTTGATACTTCACACTCGCAGAAAAAAAATGCAAATGATTTTTTCACTGCATAACATGGAGGGAATATATCCCCAGCAAGTGATAGAAATCTCCTGCCAAAAACAACATGAAATATAGCCACCACTCTCTGGAACTCATGCTATTTATTTATTTATTTGTGTTTTTTTGGGAGGGGGTGCAGCAAGGGGGAGCAGGGCAGTTGTCCACCCTTTTTTTTTGTTGTTGTTGTTTAGATTTGTCCTTAGCATTTTTTCTGTTTTATTTTCATTGACTACACCATAGTGAAACTATAAAGTCCCTCATTTTAATTTTGAATTTCCTGCTGGACTCTTTTAATGTAAGAATAATGCCAGTACTGATCTGAACATTTGTTTTATTTGAACAGTATGATTTTAAAAAGTATATATGTATATATATAAAAAGTATAGATTTTTTTTAAACTTTTTTTTTCTTACACCTATTAGAGAAGAAGCAAATGTGATGATGATCTGGATGTACTTGAAATTCACATAAGCAAGAGTGGTTGGGGAATGGCGATAAGTAATATATGAGAAGGGAGAAGTGTTGATGTTGTTGTGGGCAGCTGGAGGGGAAATATTAGCTTTGACAGGTAGCACAGCAGGGGGGCCGCCGCAGTAAGGCTGGGATCTATTCTTTCAGCCCGGCTCAGTTTCAGGAATGCTGATTAGATATGCTCTGACATATCGGCTGTGTCAGAGAGTAATCCACTAACGCGGTCACAAACCCAACCTTCAATCCTGCTTCTCAACCACCTTCCACTACAGCCGCTGCCATCTTTGTCTGTTCACTCACGCCTTGTTCGTCAGGCGGTTTTCATCCTTGCATATTTATTTTATGCCTCATCGTTCATTTATGCGTTTCTAACATTTGTGATAGGTTCATGTACACCTCTGAATAATTGGCTATGTGCTTGTGTTGGAGGGTTGGTGTAAGCTGTGGGGGAGGAATGAGGCATGCTGGGATATGGGGTGGGGTGCAGTGGTGTCTTGGTAAGGTTGGTAGGGAGGCGTTTGTGTGTGTGTGTGTGTGTGTGTGTGTGTGTGTGTGTGTGTGTCTGTGTGTGTCTGTGTATGAAGAGTGAACAAGAGTGTGTAATAATGTCTTCGCCTTTCTGGGCGCCCACATCAGCCAATTATGAGGCGACATCTGGGTTAGCTGACAACTCACAGTGGATGAGGGTGAAAAGTGAGTGTATGTGTGTGTGTGTGTGTGTGTGTGTGTGTGTGTGCCTCTGTGTGTTGCATTTTGGCAGCAGGGAGGCGTTTAGGAGAACAGATTTGGGCTCTGAATTCACAGCAGGGCAGGGGCTGGGCGGAGGGCGGTGTCAACACACACATAAACACGCACACACATGCAGCAATCACTGTCTCCAAACATATTACACAGAACAATACTTACACACCGATATACACCGCAATTGCTGGTGCACATCATTAACAATATAAAAACATGTGCATATTTTCTTTTCATTTTCACTTAATGCTCTGTCATCAGAAATGCATAAAATAGAAAAATCAACACACAGCTTGAGCAGGGGGATCTTTAGACATGTCAAATGTAAGGTCAGATACCAGAGACAGACCTAAGCTGACCCTGATTTTTATTTGACATTTTTTGTAAATCATCAACACCACCACTTAAACAACAATTTCAACATATTTCAACACATTTTCTGGGAATATTATTTAACATTATGATTTCGTAGCCCCTGTAGTTTTGTAGATGCTCACCTTATATTGGACTGACATGGATTTTTAACTAAATATCCATTAAATGCAGTTGAACATTAAGGTGAGTGTAACAGATTCTAGTTAATATAATCCTAATCTTGATTTCAATACAGAACCCAAACCTTAAGCTAATGTTGTGGATCAACTTAGTATTACCAATTTTTTAACAATTAAAATATCAGAAGATAAGCTATAGGGACCAGCTGAAATAAAGCATGACCAATTTACCTTCCATACCATGACATATTTCTGTGCAACATTTTATCAGAGAGGGCTTTTAAACTGTGTGTTTTTTTGCTCTGTGAGTGGTGGAAATAGGTGGCAAAACATGATATTGTTGGTTAATATTATTTTTCCCTGCCCTTGGGTGCATAGTAATGTAAGAGAATCTCAGAAGATGCTTTAATGGCAGGCAAAAGTCACTATAGTTTGATGCATAATTACAGGAAAGCCCAGAATAGCCAGAACTGTGGTATTACCAGAGGCAGGTAGCAAAGTTTAAAAAGGTCATTTTTGATTTCAGGTTGACTTTAAGTTTTCTCTGTCTAGAAAAACTGGAGCCTGCTTTGACAGTCGTGAGCCAATGCTAATAAAAGGTTCATTAACATTCATAACCTAACTCAAACAAACCATTTAACTCCTATAAAAGCTTGTGTTAGTACATCAAAACCCCCCTGTCTAAACCGCCAGAAAAAAAGGCAAACACAATCATTGCGGTAAGTAACATTAATGCTAGTCTAAACCTTTAATCGAGCTAATGCATATAATGAGAACTGTAGCGTATGGCAGTAGTGTTTGTTGTGCAAAGGACTTTGTTTCCATTAAACCTATGATGTTACACAGTATGGTGGTCTTATGGCAGCTTGATTGGTTCTCAGTATCAGTGGGGTTATGTGGGAGATGAATGGCATGGATTCCCTGAGGCACTGTGGCTCATACTGAGGTTTGAGACATACATTAGCACTGGCCTCTCATAGTGGGCCTTCACACTCACACAGGATCATCACACATGCTTCACAGTACATGCCTGTTTGTATGACTCATACTCTTACATTTACCTTCTGGAGAAGCCTGAACCACCTACAGTGCTTTCTATAAAAACAATGATTGTTCCTATATTTTAGCTTCTATTTATTTGGTATATTACTTGAAAACACCAGATCCAGTGACATAAATATGGGGTGGGAGTGGCACTGTTGCCCATATTGCTGGGGGCCCACATTGACTCAACCACAAAAACGTCAGATTTCGACATTTAGCAGTTACCTTCATTATTACACAGACAGTTGTGACCCCTGTGTTCTGATTCATAACACATCCCATTAATGGAAACACTTCATTCATAACCTTGTACATGATAAATATTGAGTATTTTCATCATCAAAATCTGAAGCAGGTTGTGCAGCATATACATTAAGCTTAGTGGTAGTGGGAGGAGTTGCATATTTGAGTGCATAAACTTTTTTAAGACAACAATAGCAAATAAACAAGCAAATAACAATGTCCTTTTTTTTATTAAATAAAGATAGAATGCTTATTGAGCAACCCATTCATTTTTATTTGGAACTCAAGTAGGGATCCAAGTAGCCAACCCACTAGCCACACTGTCCTTTACACTATATAAACATCAACAGAAATGGTGCAAAATGTAGGGAATAAAATCTTGTTAGCCCATTATACATTTAATTAAAGATGTTTTCTAGTCTATTCTACTCTGTTCTGCATGGCATGTGCAATTTTACACATTTTTCATTGAAATAATAAGAAAATGAATTGAAGCAATGGAACAATACTGCTGCAGTGTTTTCCATCATACAACAGCAGAATCCAAAGAAGTTCATCCAGAGTCTTCTGCTTCTCAATTAATAGGTTATTCCATAATATTTGACTGGATAATCAGTCTGCATACTGTTCAAACTATTTTGATTGGATTTTGGTGTGTATTCTGGTGCTGTGTGTCCTCTGTGTGGTCAGTTTTGGGTGGAAATGGATGTCTCTGCTCTTTGTTCCTCACATAAACACTGGCACTGATTGACTATTCCTTTATCAACAGTTAATATAGACTGACTGAGCCACTGGTTACCAATTCAGTTTTTTCTCCTGTTATCCTCTGCTGAAGCTGATTGAAATGTTTGCATGTATGTTTCTCTCATAGAAAGGTGAGAGGATTTGCCTGTGTCTCAGATTGGCTCGGAAAATCCAGCTCGGTCCTAGACACCGAAATAATTAATCCCCTCGATGTTGGCTTTTCTTTCACCCTTTCAACGATTCTCATAGCGGCTTACCAGCCCACCGGAGCCTGGAAGAAGAGCAAAAGAAATAAAAGGCTGCGAGAGATTCATCAGAGATGGGGACGCCTTAATGTGGACCCCCCCCCCCCTTCAAATCCAACCCCACTTGCTCTGGAGACCATGAAAGACCCCTCATCTCTCATTCATGATAAAGAAAAGATAATTTAGTTGGTTTCTTTTCCTCTTTTTCAATTATGCTCTTAGGACTTTGTTGTGCTTATGATTCAGGGTTGAAAACTGCAATAAGACCATTCCTCTGACCAGTTACCAGAATAAAAAAAGAAAATGAAAACAGAAAAACAAAGTAACTTGTTTGATTGTGACTCAATTTAAAATACTAAATTGACAAACCTTTAATTGGTGTAAACTTCTTAATTTTGTGGAGGTTGTTCAAGCTTAAAATGGTACTTTAAAGAACCATCCCTTTAAAGGTTCTATTTTGGAACCTTAAGGGTTTCTTTAGAATGTACAGCAGTACAGTAAATGCAAGATTGTTGTTGGTAAGGCTTAATTAAACCATGGAATCTTTTTATATTTCCAAGGCATCCTGTTACTTGTGCATAAATTGTTCTTAAGACTCCACACATTACTTTATTAAATAAATAATTCTCCATCAGTGGAAAGTCTAGAGCATATGGGGAAATTCCAACCAGGTGTGTCTCTGTCGGGCTTAAGATCATTCGGGAAGAATAGAGCCTTTAAATACAAAGAGGCTAGTCTGTGATTACAGAGAAAAGGGGGCATGGTTTCCACAGCAGGGTTTCGTATTGACTACTGTAAATATGGGGAATATAAAGTAATCCTACTAGTAAAGGCTGCAGGCGCTCCTGAAACTCATGCAAATCCATTGACTGTCTTCTCTATAATCTTAGTATTAATCTCAGCTTTAGCCAGATTGTTTATTAGCGTGCCTCCCTTGAGCATGCCATAATATCAGCTCTATCATCTGCCTTCTGCAGAGTGAGGAAACTGTTCTGTTGAGTTTCAGAAAAACAAATTGTAACCTATGTACTGCTGATTTATGAATAGTGATCAAACAGCAAATAAGAATATAGATAATTATGTATAATATGCCATATTTTGTTGTCATAATGTTTTAATATTTCATTTACTCTAATATTTGACCAATTTTGCAAATATTAACTACTGTTAGATGTAAAACAATTCATAATTTAAACTGAAGTTATTCAGTTTCAGCAAGGTCAACTCCATAATGACTATATATTCTCGCTGTGCCATGAGCTACAATTAAACTACAAAAAGGAAGAGGTATATATGACATTGACCATAGGACCTTATGACTCGTTGAGTGGGATTACTATAGTAGACGATTTCTGTGTTTTATAACTGGCAGAATCTTCTAACGTTTTAAAAACAGAGAAATGTGTTTTTTGTTTCCTTGACTGGATAGCCATAAAAACCTGTAGCTAATAACACAGTTATGATTAATGTGTTAAGGGTTATTTGCTGTTTTTTGGTGTACCTGCTGAAGGGAGTTTAGTTCTCTCAGTTAAACAGAATTTAGAAGGTCTATTATTGGGTTCGTTTACAGGATTAATTCTGTGCATTATTGTAAAGAGTGAGAGTAAATTGCTGGGTCTCTCGCCCGCGTCCCCACACTGCTGTCGCAGCATGTGTCCGTACCAGATGACTTAATTACAGTCTCTGCAACGATGCATTCATTAGAAGCCTTTACAAATGAATACATGGCAACCGCTGTGACCTGCTATTAATAAGCAGTGGGCACCAGGACCGGCGGGGCCCATGAAGGGCAGCGTGATACAAACGTCTTATTCTAGAGTGCTCACATTTTTCCACTGGCTATATTTGGCACCCAGAATCAGAGCCAGAATGAGGTGAGGAGGAAGTTTAGTGATAAATAAGGTTGAAGTAGAATATGGAATGTTCCACATAGATAACAGTGTAATCTTGCTGTATTGTGCTTTGATTAGGCTCTGGGAGATTTTGTGAATGTATGCAAGCATATATGAACCATTTCCTAACAGTTTTCCTAATTGCTATTATTATTGCTATAATTAATGACTATTATTAAAATACTAAAAATGATTTTTAAACATTGATTGCTTTTACTAGTTCTGAGCTAATATTGAATGTCTGTCTCCTGTCCATTTAACTGGTCTAAGGGTCAACTCAAGCCATTCCTTTCTGCTTCTCTCTGTGTGTGATAATGTAAATGGCTTGTGTAGAGCTAGTCAACCGAGCAAAATACATTCATACCATTTTTCTGGTTTGTTTACCCATAAATAAATAATAAGAACCACAAAGCGAAACGAAGTGTTTGAAGAATAGAATTGGAAAGGTGGTGCACTGCTGCCAAGTCAGCCTGCAGCTGAAAACTGTGCAAAGAGAAAAAAGGGTGCATGCACTAACAGGTGAGGTTATTCGGACTGGGCACTGTTAGAATGGTTTATTTGGATCTTTAAATACATTTGTGCCAATAACATGTTTAATAAGAAACTAGTGCATGGAAATACAACGTAGATTTGAGTGAAAGAGGCATATTTTTGTTAACAAAAGAAAAATGAGATTTAAAATAATTTAATAAAATCATGTAGTTCATTGTTATATGACAGTATATAAAGAAAATACCAGTACATTTCATACCACATACTATATAATATGTTTTCATCTTTGTACTCACTACCTTGTGCAGGGCTGATGGTTATTATATACTGTGAATATCATGGGGAGATAGTATAATTTGAATAATGCTGAAACACGCCTCTATGTGACTTAATTGTGTCACTGTTGTGTCTGTATTATTTGATGACATGCAGCTTGCCATTGTTCTTGATTAGGTTTGATTTTTTGACAATCAAGCCAAATAAAAATGTGTCTGCTCCTGTCGTGCTTGCTACTGCGCGAGACAGTGACTTGACTGCATTAAGGACAAAAGAGAAATGACAAGTTTAAAAATAATGCTGAACCAAAAATGTGTTATAATTTTGATAATCTTAATTAACTGTAATACAAATTATTTGTTCTTGTCCTTCGGAATGATTAAATGTGAGAAATATGTCCACATGTCCATGTATGACTGATGTTGAAGTGCAGTGTTAGTAATCTAGTTTACTGTGGTCATCTTCACCTGGCCAGCTGTAAGAGCACAGAGCAGAGGGGTTTGCTGCCCCCGTGTGGTGAAATTGTATAATCGCAGACAAGAAAACAATGGTGTTTCACAATAGACATGCAAGTAGCACGGCGACTCAGTCTCTCTTATATTTATCATTTCCCACAAGCTATGGTGAATGTACAAGATTTAATCTAATATATGGCCGAGAGAGTCCAGACAGATCTACTGTGAACCATTGCCAGAAGAACAGAAACTGTTAGTAAAGAGGACAAGATCCTTAACAATACTCTCGATGTCAGAAGAGATACGGGATAAACATTTGGACATTTCATCACAATTACGTATGCCACGGCTTATGCAGTTGTCTTATCATGTGCAATATAACTACTTATGTCACTTTTACATTCAGTAGCGAACTCCAAAATAGAGAACTCCAAACCACTGTTTGTGTTAACTAGTGAACTACTGCAGCAGTAATTGCATTAAATTATCTATAGTATTTACCTGCACCCTCTTACTAACTACAGCATTTTGTGTATTTAGCATAGTATATATAATGTATAGGGTTTTTATAAGCGGAGTTTAATTATGACTTTATAATATATATCGTTCGTTTTTTGTGTGTCTGTGTGTGTCTGTTCAGTCAGTTTTCTGATTCTGACTCTGATGCCGTGCAGCTGACGATAGGGGGGGCTCCTCCTTTAGTTTGTAAAAGGCCAACTTCTACCCAGAGCCATCATCTCTATCTTAACCTTTGTGACTCACAGAGGACCAGAGTGTCTTGGTCAGAATGGAGGAAGACCCGGAGGCAAGTACAGTGGACAGAACGACCAGGACAGAACGACCAAGTGCAAGGTCGAGTTTGGAGAATGGATACCTGCCTCACTCCACTCTGGCTTATGACAAGAACTTTGTTTGCTCTCCACCAGGAGTGCTCATGTTTGGAGAAACAGTAAGTAAACCTGCATTTTTTTATTGAAGTGCTCTGCATTTTAATGGCCTGAGTTGTAAATGAGGCCCATGTGGTTTACTTTGATAAACAAAGGACTGAAGTAAGCTGAATTAGTGATCAGGCTGGGAATGTAGATCTGTGAACCACTAAACTTGTCATGTGACTGATATGCTTGCCATTGTGTTTATGTCACAGTAGGAGCTGTACTGATAACTGTAGCATCAAATCTTAAGAAATATGCTTTTATAGTAGCATTAAAATTCTACAATTAGAAGTAGCAGAGCTGACTGGTCTTTTTTTTAATCAAGTCTTTTTTCAGGCCCAAAACTAAAAGTGATACCATACAGATATGAGTCATTGTGGTGTTATCTCTATTTTTGTGCTATAGTAGCAAATGTTGAATTGGGTCTAGACCCTCATATTGCCAGGAATCATTTTACTGCCATAGTGTTTAATGTTGTCCAACAGATTTAGCTCATCCAATCCTATGTACGGAATTTCAAACTTGGATTTAATGAAAAGGAGGGGCAGCCAGATTCCACAGAGCAGGGGAAGTGGACAAACCAAAACAGCTTGGCAAACAGACTCTTCCTCTCAGCCTTATTGTTCGTTTTCCTTCCACAATCCATTCTGAACCCCATCCAAGCATTCATTTAGTGTTTAATCTCCAGCTAGTCATATCTGCCAACTCCAAAACAACAACTTTTCCTGTGATACCAAGCTTTCAGTGAGGAATTCGTTGTTTCTTATAACAGGATGGGAGGCTGGGTGTGTAGGGGTGAATACAGGAACCTATTACTCAGAATTGAGCATTTATACACTAGCCTAGTTTTTATTACAGCAATAAATGCTGCATAAGCGAACACTGGCAATAAATCCTATTATCCTGTCCTTCAGTAATCAGTGGCATGTCTCTGTTTAAAATATATATTGTGTGTGTGATCAAGATTTCTGTATATTTAATGCCAGTTTCACACTTGTGGAATTAGTCTAGTGTAAACAGCAGTGCCAAGGATGAATCCTTTTAATGTTGGGACTTAAGTGATTTGTTTCAATCAGTTTTGTTCTTTACTTACCAGATGATATTTATGATTCATATTTGTGTTCATATACTCTGTCTCTTTTGTGTCGTCAGGTGTGTGGGCTGCTGGTGTGGACTCTTCTGGGTGGGACTGAATATTTGCATGTGCCTGCACTAGGCTGGGTGATGTTTGTATCTGTGGTCTGCTGGGTGATGACTGTCTGCCTCCTTCTACTGTATCTGACCACAGCGCACACCAAGATACCGCAGGTCCCCTGGACAGCACTTGTGAGTGGATCCAACTGAACTCTCTCTAAGAGACACATATGGTATTACAGGCTAGAGATTTTTGAAAATTATCTGCATCTTTAAAATGAAAAAGAAAACCTACAAATGTCATATATTAATTCAAAAATAAATTGCATGAGCAAATGCACCTGGTAGCTAGTCGCCTAGTGGTTGGAGCGTTCGCTTGATAAGGAAATCATGGGTTCGATTCCCAGGACTGCTAAGCACTTCTGAGGTACCCTTGAGCAAGGTACTGTCCCCGCATGTTCATGTATGACAGAATGGTCACTTTACCTTTCTGAAGCTTTTTAAAATAAAACACATTTAATTCTATTTACCATAAAGGCACGTGATGTATCGTTTTATATCAACTGCAGTAGCCGGGGGCTTGTTGATTAGTCCATATTATATATTAAGTCATTATTAATTATATATTGTAATATAAGTAATTTTATGATTTTCTATTAGACAATCTTATGAATCTGTTGCAAACTGAGTGGAGAATAGGCCTAATGAACAACAGAGAATAGCATCGACAGCAGTCAACATCAGTCATTAACACACGGTAGATGAACGGAAACCTGTGAAAATGCCCTCATAAAGCTCAAACCTGCCTAATCCAGAGAGTAAAAACTGTTCAAACATTAAGTTCTTACACTAATGATAAGCAGGGTATGCTCCAATAACGTCTGACACACATTGTGCTCATAGGTATGTTATTGTATCAGCACAGGAAAGAATGCAGCTGTTTCTGAAATAACACTGGATGAAATCTGTTCTCAGGGGCTGTGCTTCAATAGCAGTGCTGCTGTTCTGTACATGACAGCTGCAGTTATTAATGCTGCTTCTGTGACTCAAGCCAATAGGGGGCGCTATTACTACATCAGCTGGATGGCTTCCACGGTAAGAGCAGCATCACTCTCAACTGGTTCTCGGATTCTGACTTAATGGCTGCTTAATGGCTTTCTTCTTCCTTTGTTTCTTTAAGCTTTTACGAGTCTAGTTTGAAAAAAGGTAAACAGCAAGAGTCAAGGATGGGTCAGGGTCAGTCAGTGTGAGGGACAGGTTATTTGTAGGATTAGGGTCCTGGTTTTGTCTTAGATTGCAATTAGACTGCAGTTAAGCTGCTGTAAGGTGTTTAGGCGCAGTAATTAATAAATGTAGGTCCTCAGAAGGGTATTAAAACTGCATTTCTGTGGTTGTGTATGTGTGATTAATGGGATTTGTAGCAAGCTAATATTAAAGCAGCATTCACACCATTCTTATACTGTTTTCTAACATGAATGCCAAATATCTGCAAGTATTTGGTATTTGCTGGCTACTTACACAGCACACTTATTACAAACTGATTCCAAATTATTTTCTCTTTTTTCAGGTATTTGCCTTCTTGGTTGTGCTTTGTTACACGGCAAATGCATATGTGAACTACAAATCCTGGAGATCAAAAAGTGAGGACTCCTGAAAGACAACTAAATAATGACTAGGGTTATGGGGTTTACAAAAGCATCTTACTTTAATCATACAAACCTTTACAAACCATATGATTTTATGAGATTTTATAGAACAAAGGTTTTTTGGATGAAATATTTGTTTTTACAACTGTATTCATTAAATTGGCCTATTACACTTGTTCAAGACTTGTATAATGCTGTGTACAGTTCGTTACATGTGAAAAATACATTGGATCAAAAAATTCATAATAAAAAATGTACATTGGAATCAGTGTTTGTAATCGTACGCTGTTCTGTATATATGGTGGTTTTGTGTATGTGGAACTTAGGGTGTGTATATTAAATAGCTAAAACAGACTTTGCACGTGTACTGACTGTGTGAATAAACATGTGTAAACACACCATAAATGTTATCGTCTACTCTTCAATTTTACAATAAATCCCAGGCGTTAAAATAAATAATGCTCCACATTCCTCGCTCAGTAAGAAAAATCTAAAATATTACTCCCACTGTGCCATGGCATGCTAGCGATCAGTGCACTCTATACTTCAGTATTTTCATTTGCATACTGAAATAAACATTAAGCATGTGATATCAATTCAGGACACTTGAGGCAAATGAACACAGTCGGAATCAGTCGTTCTGCTCAGATTGCTGGAGATCCTTCTATTTTAAGTGTAATCTTACCATTTCTTTTCATGAGGGCTGTGTCTATGTAGTTCTTGAAGAAAATATACAGCTTCTGTTTTGCTGTCTTACATCTTGATGGCAGCTGGTAGCCTAGCGGTTAGGGCATTCGCCCTGTGATCAGAAAGTCCGGGTTCGATTCCCAAGAACGCTGGGCCCCTCCCAGGTACCCTGAGCAAGGTACCGTCCCCACGCACTGCTCCCCAGGCGCTGTGTTCGTAGCTGCGCCCTGCTTCACTTGGTGAATGGGTTAAATGCAGAGGAAGTATTTCGTGCTGTTCACACTGTGTGCTGTGGTGTGTTCACGTATGACCGGATTGTTACTTTCACTTCACTTGATGTATTTATGGCAATAGATATAATGTGTCACTCTTGTTCATTAATAACACATTTAAAAATAAAAAGGCATGGGATCGCAGTGGGTAGTAAGAGCAAAACATCACCACTGACAGTTCTTTACAGCCTTGAAAACAACACAGAATATAATCAATAGCACCTCCTATAGTGCGCAGTAGTGTTGACTGGATGATTAAAGTCTAAAAGAGTGTAATAACAGGTCGCAGAGAAGTCAATTCATGCATTCACATATTAACATAATGATGCAACACAGATGAAACCTAGCTGTCTTCTGCTAAACCATGAGAAAGAAAATATTGCAAAAAAACATGTCAAATTCTTCATATCACATTTTAAAAACACAGTTCAGATAGCCAAATAATGCAGTACTACACCGAGTATGTTTCTCACAAACATCCCAATTTTAAAGCAATTAATTAAGTTAATTAATTAGATCATTTCTAGTATCAATCTTCTCATTCTACTGTTTGTATTTGCAAAAACAGCAATGTGTATATTCCAAACCCTGGGTTCTTTGTGGTAGTAATGTCAGAGGAAACGTCTGCCGGCTGGTCTGTGGCCAGGCGGTCTTCAGAAGTCCGCAGGTCGGATCATCATGGTTGTAGCACGCAGAGAGTAGCTGGATCCTTTGAAATAGTGCCACTTGATGCCATTGAATTTGCCAGTGTTTTGCCCGTTGGAGAAGTACATGCCATTAAGATTTGATGGCCCACAAGCGTCAAACCACCAGCCTTTGGAAAAACAACAGATGACACAAAACTGAGGGATGGTTCGCAGAAGGGCAGGAAACTTAAGCATGATATGTGCCTGACTGCTGACTAACAGATAACATCTAAAATAAGCCTGTTCTACCTAAGAGACAGACGAAGAGAGAAAAGGAAGAGAGAGAAAGTGACACGAAGGCTGGCGGAGTTTGATGGAAAGGCTTTTTTTCTTAGATTGACATTCCTAACTAGACACCAAGTCTTTCTACACCACCTGTATTCTCTAGTAATGACTACACGGCAGCATCCTACACCATACCAGCTCTACCCTTTCAGCACACAACAGAGATGTAACTCACAGTGCAGGTGGCAAATCTGGAGCCCATGATACAGTGATACAATTTGTAGCCAAAGATCAAGCAGACACAATATCGTAAGCTAAGACATGTTTAGTGCCCACACTTCACTCCTTAAGTCTTGTACTGGAGCTACGAGGCTGATGAAATAATTTAACAAGCTTAAACCTCATCAATTAGCAACATGCAAACCGTATTCCTAAAGTATCACACATTAGCCACAAACCATATGAAATTGTTAGACTTGCTTATCTTATTGCAATGACACCAGTGAATGGATGGGATATATTAGGCAGCAATTAAACATTCCGTTCTTAAAGCTGATGTGTTCATCTGAATCTGAGCAACTTTGAAAACAGACAAATTTCCCTTATAGTCACACGTGAACACACGGCACGGTGTGTTCACGTTAATTCTGGCTATGACATATGGGCCTGCTAGCCACAGACCTGCTACATATGGGGCTATGTAGCCACAGACCTGTCGGAGTGCTCCTACTGACCACTGTCCACCACCAAAAGTGCCTACAATGGGCACATAATTACAGAGCTGGACCATGGAGCAATGAAAGAGGGTGGCTTGGTCTGATGAATCACATTTTCATGTGGACGGGTGAGTGCCTATGTATTGCTTACCTTGGGGAAAAGAAAGCACCAGGATGCACTATGGGAAGAAGGCAAGCTGGCAGAAGCAGTGTGGGGTCCTTGGGACTTGGCATTCAAGTGGATACTACTTTTATTCGTGCCAACTTTCTAAATATTGCTGCAGACCAAATACACCCCTTCATTCCATACAGTATTCTATAGTGACAATGGCTTCTTTCAGCAGGACAATTTCAGGAGTGATTTGACAAATTCCAAATTCCTGGTCACTAGTCTGACCCACCTCTCAACTTTCAAGCCTATGTGAATCAGAGCTCTTTTGGCAGTCCAAGGGAACCAACAATGTTAGGCAGGTCCATTCTGTCTGTACTTTTCTCCTTTTAAGTTTAATTTACTTGTCAGCTTCATCTGCTTCATAGCTCCAGTGCAAAACTAAAGCAAACTCCATACACCAAAATTCTGAAGTATTATATTTTTGCCTAAACCATTCCTTTAGCTATGATGTACTTTTTACATGTAGTAAGTTTTTTTAATGTTGAATTATCTGTTGACCACAGCTTAGTAACATATCAGATACAGTATTGGATGGGGTGATTCTGGCTTGGGGGGTTGTATTAGCTGCACTATTGATAATGATAGACATTCTGTAAGTGCTGAAAGAGAGAGCTCTACCGTTACATACTGGCCATCATCCCAGGTGTTATTGGGGCTCATGAAGTCTCAGAGAGATTTTACAGCAATGCAGTTGAATCTATGTGGCACTGAACAGGAATCACTTACCGCCGGTAAGCAGGAGAGCACATTTGCAGATGCAGTTGTCATTGTCCATATCTTTGGTGCTGAAATCCGCTCCGTTTATTACCAAACTGCTCTGCCTGCCAGCCGTTCCACTGTAATTCTTCAGAATCAGCCTGAAAGACAGGGTTATGCACACATTTTGTTTAGAATAAACTAGATGGTGCTGCTGTTAATGGCCAAGGGTGTACTGCTTTCTGTGAGTTCTCTATTAAATTACTCTTTAATGTATTTTTTATGTATACATGCTTGAGGCTGAAGTCCAGGAGTGCTCCACTATGGAGAAGCATATGGTGTCTTCTACAGCTTTTTTGTTAATGATGACTAAGACTACTTTATATCCTCTGTGCATTACTGAATATACAGATAAGGAGGAAATAAAAGCTGAAAAATGATCATCACCACATCGGTAAAGATCATGTTTATTCAGTAGGGAATCCATTGTTATTCTCAACAAGGTCAAAACTGGCACTGTTTTAATCTTATGTGTTTATTGGGGGCTTGGAATACCACTATGTAAGAAAAGGATGATCCAAAAATGTCCCCAAAATTTCTACAACGAACCCCCCATATTCAAACAATTCATTACAGCTGTGCCTCATATGTAACACATGCTGTCTTTCAGGCAGTACTCTGAGGTTGCCAGGCATCCAATCACATGGAACAAAAGCATTTTGGTTTTGAGTATCTTCATCAAAATACTGCTTTCTAAAGGCACTGTCTAATAAGAGAGAAGCAGTTTGGGATGCGGCCCATGATTTAGTTTGTAACCTGTTCGTTCCAATGTCTCCATCAGTATGTGGACATTATGAGGTATGTGAATGTGAGTGTGTTCGTTACTGGGGATTTGGTTTGATATGAGGAGCAGGTGGTGAAGCTGTGATAGTGTCACTCAGGAATTGTAGTTCACCTAATTGCACACACAGACTGCACACCCAGCTCTAGCCAGAATAAGTGACCAGTATGTGTCCTTTGGCACAACTTTAACAGTGCCAGGACTGAACTACATATGATGACAACATACACCAAAACTGCACTCATCTAACATGTGCTCTGCCTATTGTTTACTTTATCTCTCCAACTTTATGGAGTATCCTAAAGGCACCTTGCCGGCTCTATATTGTTCTGTAATTAAGCTTTGCAGCATGGACCTCATGTTGCGCTCATGCTTACACATCTGTATAGCATCATAACATCTTTTCATACATGTACATTACTAGCAAATTAATAAAATATATGACATCAGCACTATTACTTACTTTTAGGACTGATACATTTACTTACTTTCTAACTGACCAAGTGAAAATTATGTTTTTAATGTGGACAAGCACTCTTCTTCTCATCGTAACTCCTCCCAGCCTATGTCAGAAGTCTGTTGGCCACTCACCTGTAGTTTTGTTTCTCACTGGCTAGCTGGAAGCTGTCATATTGAGAAAAGGCTTGCTGCCCCTCCCAGTCTGTCAGCTCCACTCTTAGAGTGTACTGACGCTGACTTGTCAACTGGAAAACAAACTCATTTCCCAGCCAGTGCTCTCCAGACATA
The DNA here is from genome assembly GCA_037974465.1 of Brachypetersius altus. Classification (NCBI taxonomy): domain Eukaryota; kingdom Metazoa; phylum Chordata; class Actinopteri; order Characiformes; family Alestidae; genus Brachypetersius; species Brachypetersius altus. Next base: position 10,178,761 of record JBBPDB010000007.1, on the reverse strand, counting down.
GACCAAAAGCCCTACAACAAAACATATACATACATTCAACACATGAAAAAGCCTCATCAGGCATTTCATAAGTCGAATCAATAATTATTATTAGAACTTTATTCCCCCTCATCGCGCTGCTAAGCAACCTAGACACATATTTTTAATATTATAGTTATCATCTTTTTACATGACTAATTTGAATATGTACACATACACAAATACATAGACATGTGCCTTTTTGTTTGATTATTTAAATGTAGTAATTAAGCTGAAAAAAGCATAATTACATTATAAACTGAAATGTACTACTTTGTTTTAATAAATGACATCAGCCAACTAATATATATCAATATCTGTATGTTCAGATAATAATGCCCACCCTTTTTCTGCTAAGTTTTTCCTTTTTCTGCTAAGCGTGTGTGTGTGTGTGTGTGTGTGTGTGCGTGCTCAGACTACAGGAAAGAGAAAAGGATTTTGCTTTTGTGAAGGGATATGTTTGTTTTATCAGTATTTTGTAATCAGGCACATTTGGGTCACAGTGAGTTTAAAGAAACAGTATTCCAAAAGTGTTACCAAAGTTTTTCCCTTTGGGTCAAAATGTCCACCCTCTTTCCCTGCCAAATGGTCTGACGTGTCCCTTCTATATACGGTATTTTTTCAAAGCTGAACTTGAGATGTTATCTGAAACAAGTGGGATGTCATTATTTTTACTCTAAAGACCTACTGGCAGCACCACAGATCAGTTACTGTACAGACTAGCTGACAATAGCTGAAAATGAGCTTAAAGGGTAAACTACGTTTTCACATCTGACAACAATGCATGCCATTGTGAAATAAAAAACTTTGCATAATTTTACATTGCCATCTTAACACTGTGTCAAGATTTCAAGAGTCGATCAATAGAAATGGTTTAAAATGTTCAATGGAGCTTTTCGCAAAAAAATAAACATAAAGCCTTTTTTTGAGAAGGGAAAATGAGCTCAGAGTTCAGAAAAAGGAATGTTTAACGAATCTGAACATGGGAGATGTTTACCATCTTGTATTCCTTCCATGTCCTGTGGAAGTCTAGAGTTCCATCTTTTCTGAGCTGGATGACAGTCCAGCCGCCGCCCACAGACTCCATGTTGCAGTAGACCTGAGGGAGGTGCAGTTAAGACAGTTTCACAGTCTATCTTGACCATTATATAATAAACCTATTTTGCCTATATTTTGTATATAAACTGCAGTTCACTCATTGTGTTTTAAAAAATGAACTGCAACTGCAATTATTAATCCAAATCTATTCAGGATGTTAAAGTATATGATATTTTTAACACACTGGAAAATGTTAGTGTTTTAAGGTCCTCTGAATCTTACATTCAAAATTATTCTGCCAGAGGCATTGCACTGACCGGGTAAGATCTAAAAACAGCCAGAACGAGGCCACCACGCTGACCCGGTCAGAGCAGATGAGCCAGAGAGAGAGAGAGAAAGAGAAAGAGAAAGAGAAAGAGAGAGAGAGAGAGAGAGAGAGAGAGAGAGAGAGAGAGAGAGAGAGAGAGAGAGAGAGAGAGA
>JBBPDB010000007.1:10161090-10177125 GCA_037974465.1 Brachypetersius altus | reverse complement strand
AGACAAAGGAAAAGAGCCAACAACTAAATGAAAATATATATATATTTTTTGTTTTTTTGTTTTTTTTTTAAACATATATATATATATATATATATATATATATATATATATACATACTGTATATGTACATCCTAGGCAGTTTCTTGCCAGTTTCCTGTATCATCAGTTAATAATTTCAAATGAGAGTTAAGGGATACAAAGTCCATGGATGTGGAGAAATGTCCACTACAATGAAAGCTTCTTTAATCTTCCCTTTCTGCTGTGAAAATCTGACAACAATCATTGAGTCAGCTAATCTGGCTTTTTTACGGTGTCTAAACCATTGGCGCCTTCTGACTCTTTACTCCATTGAAGTCGAAACAGAGGATTTGATCTCTATTCATTCTGTTTTTTTCAGCTTTGGCAGGCTCTTTCATGTTCTTCATTTGCTCTGAATGGACTCTGACTCTGCCCCATGTCCACTGTTTAAGCTTACGAGAATTACGTGGAGCTTTTGATGTATGGCATTAACACATTTCATCTAAGCGGCCGAACTGCGCTGACCCTTTTTGTTTCCTCTCTCCCACTCAACCATGTCAAAACATTAAAGCTGCAGATAACTTATCTTAAGGCCAGAGCCCCTCACAGAGAAAATGTTATGGCAGGATCCTCAGAAACAACAACAGAAAGAGCGGGAATATAATCCAATCAATGCTTCCTCTAGTAGACCCTTTGAAGCATTCAGTTTGAGCTTACTCCCTCAGAAGACTTCTTGTTTAGCTGAAGTGTGCAAATGTTTTACACTGGTATTTACATGTGTCTTGTGGGTGCCCATGTTTTTCACACATTTGTATGAAACTGAATCATGATCTGCACCATAACAAAGAGCGTTTCACACAAGGTGAGATTAAAGCATAAATGCTCCATTTGCAGTCACCCAATGAGATCATGGAATAAAAATGGCTGCAAATCCAAAAGCAGTTACTGATGAAATGAACTGCAAGCAGATCTGAAGCAAGAAATGACATGATCACTAGCAGTCAAAGCCAAGTGAATGTATCTAGTTTGCCAGAAAGAGAGCCAATGAACTCTGGAAAGCACTGCTGACCATTTGGCCTCAAAACAGCCATCTCCTTAGAGACATTTTCCAACTTTAATAATATTTTCAAACTACCACATACAATACTTTTTACAGATTAATGTTATTGTAAACAGAGAGTCAAGAAAAGTGCAGTTTACTTCTTTACTATATCCACTGGCAAGGGAAATGCTGTAATTCACATGTACTGTATGAAACAGTCACTCCATTTTACTCCAAAAGATGCTCAGAACATCTAGGAATAAGCACTAACTGTTCAGGTCATGGAGACACCTGAGGACTTGTTGAAACAAGAGTCACTTCAATGTCCAAGGGACATTCCCTGCCACCTGCAGTAGGCTGTGTTCTAGATCTACACTATGCATGAAGGTATTCTGATATACATACATTCTGCTTGAATAAAGACAGTCTGATGCATTATGCAGCCAACAGAAAATGGAATTTATGTTGCCTCTGTAAATAAGACAAATGACAGATGAGCTATATGCTGAACAAAATACATGTAAAGAAAAGTGAGTCAAATTCAGAGGCTCTTGTGCAGCATGTAGCATAATTTGGATTCATCACTCATAATTTCACTGAGGTTGTGCAGCCTTTTCTTATCACTGCTAGGGGAAGCAGTAACCCTTTTCAGACAGCCATGGCCTGTAAAGTCACAGGAACAATGAATCGTTCTTTGTTCTTTCTCGTGTACCATGAGCCGTCACATCATAATTAAAGCATTACTGCTGGATTTCAAAGCCTTCCATTCATACAATGCTTTTAAGGTTAGAAAGCAGTCTATTAGCTACTGAAAGCCAAAGGTACCTCCATGCTTCTCCGCCTCTGGGTTGGCTTGGGAATGTCAACAGCCATGCTCCTGTTAGAAAAAAGTATGAGCCAGCATAGTGGAGCAAGGTAAACTGAAGGCTCTAATAGAGCGGTTGCCTTATTTCCAAGCCCTCACAAGTTTCTGGCTAACATACACAATGCGGGTTAAAAGCTTCCAGCTGTCTTTCTTTGTTTCATCCAAATGACTTCTCATCTATTTGGTGAACGCTACCACTGAGGTATTTGCACCACTCAATTTACCTCTAGTCTTGTTATGTGGGCAAGTCTGAGACAAAAGTAAAAAAAAGGTCTAGATAAGACATTAGCAAACTATAAATGTTTGAAATACAATCTCCATGTACAAATAAACGAGCTCTTTTCCAAGAGAAGGTGTGACAAAGTAGCTTACTCCAAAATTGGTTCACTAATGCCTTACAATCAAGCCTGATAATCTCTGTATGAGCCAAAACCTATACTTTTGTATCAGAGACCAAACAAATAATGATTCGGGTACATTTACTCAAGGGTATTGTAGAACATCAATGTCTGAGAGAAAAGGCTCAGTCTTGAAATATTAACAGCTTTACATTTTGATTAGAGTCATCCATTCATTTGAACAGATGGCTTATTATTAAGATCTAAGCTATAACTAAACTTCAGAAGACTAGTTATTTTTGTCATTTGTCAATTCACATTAGATAATTATTTTATATGGAATCACGAGTTATATTTTACATTCAATGTGCTCTGTGTGTCAAAAGGTTTGAATCTTTACTTCAGACTTTTCCCCTTTTGTTCACGATTTTGCTCAAGCAGCAGCAAACCTAATTCCACTTGTTTATTCGACTGATCTCAGACAAATAACCGCACATATGGAACAGAAGTGTTCAGCCATAACTGCCCCTTCAATTTAGAATCTACACTAACAATTTTCTCATAAATTTGTCTCAATAAGCTGAGGAAAAAACAGATTATAGTATGCTTTTCTTAGTGCTGGTGACAACTGCAACTTTTAGGGGTTAGGATCTCCCGCTAAAGTCAACGTGTAAGCATCTACCAAGGTGCTGTAACTTACAAAGCAGGAAAGTACTGGCTCCTCTCAGGGCTTTTCCTTTCACTGATGGCCTCCGTTTGCTCCACAGGGGTTTGCACCACCTGTACCTGCATTTCTAAATAGCTCTGTTGTAAAATGAGCTAAATAAAAAAAAGAAAAAAGAATAGAAAAATAGCAATAGGGATGGAATGTTCTATGATGGAAAGTGAAGGGTTACAGCGACCCATATGCTAGGAATGCTTTTCTTCCCTACAGTAACTGGTATGACCCAAGTTGTTCATGGAAACTCTGAATATAAGTCTGAATATTTTCTTGATTGCCTTGAACACTGAACACATGAAATATAGGACATTACACCAATTTCAAAGTAGATTTTTGCCAAAAGTACATTTATTTTAGTAATAAAGCTAGTTTACTTTAGCATAAAGCTAAACATACTTAAATCCTCCACTTCACATAAAATAATCTACTTCAAATGGGTTCTCATCATCTGCTAAACAATTAATACATTCTGACTAACATTGACCTCTGAATGTGTGGTTAGTGTCTGTGATCAATGTACACATTGTGTCTTTTTTCCACAAAAACCAATACACAACATAAAGCAGCAACAAAGCAGCGAGAGGTTTTTTTTTAAGGCTTGTGAAAACAACTTGTTAGTCAGTGAATATAATGAGTTTTACAAGAAGTCTATTTGGAGCAACAAAATGATTGCAAGTACGATTAATCTTCTGCATCGATCTGCATTTGTGTGCATATCAGCACAATAAGTGCTATAGGCAGCAATTCTTCTATACCAAAATGTGCATTACAGTAGACAAAGAAATTATACATCACTAAGCACAAAGCTACAAGTGTTCAAGAGTTTAGATCATTAAAGTTAAAGAGAATGTTTGCTCAATTGTTTCAGAAAGACCTTTGATTTTTGGGCCACTTTCAGGAACAGGGCCCAGAAGAGCAAACTGCGTTGAGTAAAAGTTGGCTCACACCAAGCATAATTATAACCCACAGAATGCACCGACTTGCAACAGTAATAAATGAAGATTGATGATTGACCAACAAAGATTTAACATAACAGAATTATTCACACTTTTTCATTTACAATTACAGTACAGTACATTACAGTATGAATGTTGCATTTTTTTCCTAATAGATTGTAGCAATAAATCTCCTGGATTAAACAGTTATGAATGTGTAATGAAGAAGAAATTTCACTGTAGTTTCTCAATAAAATCTGGCTAAAGCTAATCAAACTCTCTCCTTTCACACCTCCTAATGAGAATGTTTTGAGGCAGTCTGGAAACGATGTGCTATCTGGGGAGCATTTCATCAAGGTCTGCCACGACGTAAGCTACCACTGCCCACACGGCTGAACACAGGTTCATCTCTGCTGGGTCCTGCACTGTCATTGTGTCACCTTGAGAGTGGTGGAACCAGAAGTACTTGCTGTCTGCTGTATGCAGGCTGGCACCTGGCAAGAGAAACAGAAGTTGAAATGCACGGTCAATCATACGTATCAGCAGCCAATTTAAACTGCAGTGCAGAGAGAAATGGTCTAAAGTGGTTCCTATCATGCAAATAGTAAAACTCACAAAACATGCATCGTATTTCTGCAAAACTCCTAAATGTACTTTATATACCATTATAATATTCACACCTGTAACCCTAATATTAATTCCTAAAAACATGTGTAAACTGGATTTTTAATTCATAATACCTAGATTATCAGGAGAGTAATCTATACTCCCAGTTACAGTTTATCCATTACAATTTAGTTTATTCCTACCATGTGTTTAACTTTATTATTTTAGACAGATGACCTCATCTATACCGTTTTGCCATTGGTCACACCCCTCATTTTTGACCATCATCATTTTACTTCAGCCCAATCCCCCAAAAAACACAGCAAACATCTCAGTGAGTACTTCAGCAGTTTTTTACTAGCTTTTTGTACTTCTGCTTGACATATCACTTTTAACAAAGCATAGGTTTTGACTGTTACACCCACTTTAATAGCTAAAACAAACTACACAAACTACAAAAACAATCAACAACAATTCTAACCAAAATGTTTAAAATTCTTGAATTTCAAATACTCTCGAGCTTTCCATGTTTTTTAGGCCTAAATGTTCAAGAAAGTAACTGGAGTAAGATGTATACACAGATGGTCGCAAATACATAACAGCATTGCCTCAATATAACAGCCCTGATATAAGTATCAGAGGTTTGAGGGACATTTCCCATTGTACTATTAGGTCAAATCCTTTGAGTTTCAAGGATGAATGGGAAATGGTAGCTCGATAGTCAAGCGCATGTGTTTACACTTAAGGAGTTCTCCAGTTTCTCTACTGTTTCCAGATGGGGATAGCTCCATCCAAAACCTCCAGATATTCATCAGGCAACTGCCTGATCGTACTTCTGCTCTGGCATTCTATTCTGTAAAACTTCACTATCTGCCCACAGTCTTTAAGTGGTAAAGCTTTAGGCTAAATTAATTTTACACTAATTAACTGCAAATGTGAATATATAAGTGTGGAAATAAAGCACATATTTTCAACCAATTCCATCAAATTAACCAACAACCAGCTTTGCATACTATGCAGATACACCATTAACAACTCCTATAAAGGTAAAATAAATCTCACTGTTGCTCTGTGTAGACGTTTAGACAGCTGTGTGCATGTGTGACTCATTTGTTTAACATGTTATCCCACTCCACAGTAGTCAAATTCTTTATACATTTCACCAGTCTCCCTGTATGTTTCACATTTTCCATTGTCATCAACTGATGTCACTACCAGTCCTGATACAAGTTAAAGAACACTCTGTTCAGCAGGAAAAAAGTTGTGGTTAGAGTGATCAGGGGTAGAAAAAGTCCAGAGAAACTATACTTAAGTATAAGTAGTGTTAAAGTCTTATTCAATGACAAGTAGAAGTAATTAATAAAAGGTTACACTTAAACAAATGCATAACAGGAAATTGTTTTAACACAAAAGTAAGAGTAAAAGCATTTATATTTTGCTGGGACAAAAGTGGAAAAAATTTATTGCACTTAGAAAGCAGTATTCATACAAGCCTTGGTCATCCATAGTGAAAGGCTTGAGTAGGTCGTATGAACACTGTCCTTTATTAAAATGAGGGATTCATAACAAGCAAAAGTTTTGTCTATAAAAGGCTAAGTAAAAATGTATGGAGTAAAAAGCAAGATTACAAATATTCAGTTTTAAGAAAACAGGTACGAAGTGGTCAACATCAACATTATCAATGTTCTTAAGCCAGACTGGTTTGTTCACTGATATAGTCAAATAACACTGGGTAACATTTTTTTTAAATGTCTGTTTCATTGCAATTTTTCATGTTTCTTAGTCATGTTTTGCCCACTGATTCAGAAAATCCTTTTTTTCAATGGTTCTAGAGATAAACTAAATTGTATGTATATTTTTCATGATATGGTTACTATAATACTATTATTATTTTCATATTAGGCTCACTGATTGCATGTGTCTCACGCTCAGTGCGTGAGAGTTGGCACAACAAACAAACCACATATTAACATGCAAAAAGTATAACAAAAGACAATGTCACCCGAGCTGCCAAGTAAATTTTTTTCTAAAAATTAAATTTTTAACCAAACCCTGGAAGCTACATAAAAAAAACATTACCACCGGAATCAGCGTGCCGAGATTGTACTAAGTACTAAGCGCAGTGTGACAATACAGCTTTGTTAGTAAACATAACTGACAAATAAATACAATTGAAATACTAAAAGAAAAATGGAGAAAAGATAACAGCATAGCATTAAAAAGCACAGCCTACATATACATTTTTTAAACTTTCTTTGGTGGTATCTCTCATTTCCCTTTTATGCAATGCAAGAAGAAATTTGACATTTCCTATCTGGTAGGTGACTCAAAAGCCAGGCAGTAACTTGGATAATGACAGAAATGAGACCTAATGCTGCTATAAAAAGTGCTGCCTGTCTGCTTGGTGTGAATTCCTGAGAGCTCTAATAGAGGTTCTTCATTGTGTCTGTCCAACTGAGATTTTCTCACTCTGGCTAGGTACCTGAAGTATGGTACAGTGCTAATTTCATAGCACTTTGACTGAACTCAAACAATCAATGCCACTTTTTTCAGTCATTAGATTGCCAGCAGTGCACGTCCCTCAGGGGCTGAGCAAGAAAGGCACAAAAGCTTCACTGCACAAATGAAACTGCATGTGTGGAAGATGAGACGGATGCAAGGTTGACTAGCTGGAAGTAAGTGACATTTCCAAGACTTTCTACTCACCTGGAAGAATAAACGACGTTCATTACTTTAAAATCTCTGAATTATTGGACAATAATTCAGCATGCTTCTGAAGGTCTGGTCTAACTCTTCAGTAAAATATATAAACAGCTTTTGCTGTTATTTCAGCTTACTAAACTACGGTCATCACATATAACAAATTGAAACTCTAATCTCCAGTGCATTTGCTCAGACATCTCATCCAATGAAAACACCACAAACTAACAGTATACATACAGTAAGGAGATGTAATGCACTATAATGTTGTGGCAAAATCACCACACTGCTGTCTGGTTAGACATTGGTTAAATTCAGCACATAACATGCATTTAAGCAGACTAAAACGATCTTAAACACAGAATTGGCCAGAAGTTGGATAGAGGTCAGCACCGGCAATGACTCATTTCAAGTGCAGTACTGCTGATTTAAAAAAAACTATTTTTTGCTTAAACTAAGACGTTGTAAAAGGAACCCGTCATTCAAACTGACCTGGTACTCCAGCCTTCATCCACATGTTAATGTCAGTTCCTTCCCCATGCTCCTCCAGAGATGTGACATTGATTGGCGCCAGCAAATTCATCACTTCCTTCATGATAGCTCTGGCTTTGTCACTGCCAGTAAACTGCAGGCCCACGGGGGAAAATGTGCCCAGATCTGACTCCATTACCAGGTCAAAGTTGGAAATGTTTCCCTGTAGCAGAAAGAAACAAAAGCAGTCATGGCCTATCAGGGAAAGATTCCACTTTTGAGGGAAGTGTAAATAATGTGCTTGGTTTTTGAATGAATGTCTATTCTTTTGGCAAGCAGGGTCAAAATGTTGGGGCATGTTATATTGTAAGATACAGTGGTTCATAAAGATCTTGGGATAGCCATGGCACATGGCGGTACTGTCCCAACATGCCTAATTCATCCTATAGAGGGCATCACAATGAGCAGTGTTATGGTCCCCAATGAAAGTGTTACAGAATTTTTTTCCAGCTCAAAGAATGAAGAAAGCTTGACAAGTTACACAAATTCCACTTCGTTATAAGAACAGCATAAATTAAAAAAAACAGCAGCAGAAATATTTTAATGCCATGTAAGATAGCCTTGCATGTTAAAGAGGGTTCAAGACAAATAATTAATTTAAACTAACACTGTCTCATACATGTCCTACCCCTCCAGTCATTGACCTTCATATGGTACAGTCTTAAGCTAAATTAATCTGAAACACTGTTCTCAGGAATCCAGAGTTGGTTGGCAACCTGAGCTTACACATCACAATACATAAAGTATGATAGGTGTGACTTTAATATTATGGAATTACAGAATGCATCCTTTATGACAGGCATCCATTATAAAATAACCTCATCATCAGGAAAGGGAATAGATATGGCCTCCTGAGGCTGAAATAAGATCTTATCATTCAGATTTAATAATATGTCTGTCAATTATGCTTTAAGGCTTTCTGACAAGAAAGCAGTTAGATTAGTTTTCAATAGCACATATTTGCAGTCCAAACCAAGTTAAATTCAGTCCACCCTCCCTGCTGGGATGAAATACGGTAAAACAGTTCCCTTAGTGGCCAAATGCAGTATTTGAACTTGGGTTGGCCCTTTGCTGCTGCCTTTTGTGATTATCGTCTAAAGTCAAAATCAAACAGTAAATCTACACAAGCTTAACCACAGTATATATTTAACATGCTGTTTTGATTCCAACTGCTTGCTAAATCATTTGACATAGTAATATAGAACTACACAAAGCTCAGATCTGATCAGTACTGGACACTGTATTTCAGTCTAAACCGGGAGAGACAAAGAAAAAAAATCTGAATGGAAGAAAGCCACCTTTTTAAAATGGATGTATGTGTGTGGGCGTGCGTAAGTCTGTTTAAGAGGGAGATATTGAAGCTGATAAAATAGGAGATCGGGAAAACAGATCGAAAGATGAAAACATGCGCCTCGTTTGAATAATATACTTGTATTATTTAGTGAAAAGTAGCTACTTTGTGTTGTTGGAAGTACTGTGCAGCTCCCACTCCACCTGCCTCCTCAGCAGACCAGAGCACGGTCCTAAGTGTCCTTTTAGGGCGTAGGCCTAAGGATCAAGCAAAAGACAAGATGAGGCAAGCACAGACAATTTCACATTTATTTTATAAGAAAACTGCCAAAGTGCATGCCAATAATGATAACAATAAAGGTAAAATGGGAAAAAATAGAGCAGAAAACTGATGCAACATTTTATACAATTTCAAAATGTTTGACTAACTCATACATACAAAGAGTAAGTGCAAACAGCATTGTTGTCGTGAATAGTAAGTATAACAGCATCCCTAGCAGACAATGTTCTCGATTCGGCTTAAACTAAACAACATTACAATGGTAAGTCATTAAATTGTCTCTGCTACTCTAAAATAAAAAAGCTCTGCATGATGGAGAATCAGTCCTTTTACACCCAACTGTTCCACCCATATGGGCAACACGGGCTGCTTACTCCAAGAATGGCAGCACTGCAGAAGAACAGATTAATAGTGGAGACGAGGGTAGAAAAGGTCATGTCCACCAACTGGACCATCGTGACTGAATCTACCAACTCCTCTGGTCTCTGATCTCACTTGAAAATAAGTAACATATCACAGGATGAGTATGGTATCACATACACTGATCAGTCATAATATTAAAACTATTGAAAAGTGTAGTGAATTATGTTGTTTATCTTGATAGACAGAAAGTAAACAGTTAAATCTCAAAGCTGATGCTCTGGAAACTGAAATAATGGGCATGTGTAAGAATTTAAGTAACTCTGACAAGGACCAAAGAGATAAATGACTGGATTAGAGCATCTCTAAACAGTCTTGTGGGGTCTTCCCTGTATGCTGCATGTAGTAACGAAGGATAACCAGTGAACCAGTGACAGGGTCATGGATGCCCAAGGCGCACTAATGGATGTGGGAATTGAAGGCTAGCCCATCTGGTCTGATCCCATAGGTGACCAACTACAGAAAACATCTAATGGGTATGTGACCTTCAGAACTGGATCACAGAGCAATGGAAGAAGGTAGCCTGGTCTGAATGATTGGCAACAAGCGGATTGGTGGGTGCCTGTGGGTTGCCTACCTGGAGCAAGAGGTGACACCAAAATCCTCTATGGGAAGATGGGATGTCTGCGTAGGCAGTATGATGCTCTGGGCAATGTTCAACTGGAAAATCTTGGGTCCTGGCTTTCATGCGGATGTTACTTTGACACGTAACATTGTTGCAGACCAAACGCACATTCATGAAAGCAGTATTCTCTAATGCCAGTGGTCTCCTTCAGCAAGACTATGCATGCTGACACACTGCAAAAACTGTTCAGGAATGGTTTGTGAGACATGACAAAGAGGTCATGGGGTTGACTTAGCCTCCAGCATCTGTGGAATATGCTGGACAAATGAGTCTAAACCTTTATTTTGTCACAGACCGGTTTAATATCAGAAACTATTTTCACGGCCTGGCCTTTAAGGAGTGACAGATAAATATACGTATACGCATTTATACAAATAAATGATACGCATGATGATATGATATGAGGATATTTTAAAAATATAATAATGGGGTATCTTTAAAATACAATAATAAATGTAAATCCAATGTGTACTCCCAGCTTTATTAACAGCATTTTCATAACAACGAACCAACAACACAACACGGGTAACAACCGGTACCGGTTGGGGACCACTGGTCTAATCCATTCCCCAAATTGCAATTTACAGGACATCCTTGCACCAGATACCACAGAACACAATCAGAACTCTTGATGAGTCCATGCCTTGGTGGATCAGAGCTATTCTGCTGCATGAGAGGGACCTACATGATATTAGGCAGGTTGTTTTGATATTATGGCTGATCAGTGTACAATTTATGCAAAATATATATTGTGTCAGCTCTGTAATATATATGTAAAGTCTGGCCACTGAGAATGGCCCTTTTAAATCAGCTGAGGTTGCCAATATGTTTTCTCAAAATATCTATTGACAGCAGTCATGGTTCAGGTAGACAGATATTCACATAGAGAGAAACAAAATCTCCAGACTGCTGCATCTTTACTTAGTAGGAGTAGGAGGCTTTCATGCATGCATCACAAAGAGGCTTTACAGAAATCTAGGTCCAAACCTCTAATGAGCAACCCTGGGGTGGCAGCAAAAGGAAAATGAGGAGGAACCAAAACTCGAAAGGGAAACCTTTGAATTCTTGTTAACAAAAATAAACCAGTCCTCTTCTTTCATTTATGTAGGAATATTACCTCTTTTTTATAATGCGTAAGAAAGAATATATTACACCAATTTTACAGAATAATAAGCTTTTGGTGTTATTTTACTCTATGTGCAACTTGGTACCCAGCATTCCAAGAATGTTTTTCTGAAACATTCCAGATGAATGTGAGTTGCTTTTTCAGAAACCTCTGCTGGACTGAATTATATAATATATAAATAGGTTAATGTATAACATTTGGCTTAACAGAAAGTATGCGTGTACAAATGGCCCTGTTATGCACTCTACTACATGAAGCTCACATCTTTCCTACCATTTCAGGACAGTAACAATAGGATATTGGTGAATTTGCTGTACAAAGAAAGTTTTTTTTTTTTTTTTTGCTTTTGTTCTGTTTAAAAAGATGTCACTCTTTTTGAAATGACTGCTTTGGGATAACAGAGGCTAACCAAGATCATGGTGGGCAGTTTTGTCACCTTGAGGGCACATCAACAGATCATCATTTTGAACAGTTTTTGTTGAAATTACATGCTTTAGATCTTAATAAAAAGTGTGAAAAGTGTGTCACATATAAAACCCTCCATCAGCAGTTAAAGATTTAAAGTTCTGATTTCAGGCATTTGCATTTGTATTCACGACACGTTGGGTTAGACACAAAAAAACATCATTGGGGTATATTCCTGGAGTCATATTTTGTTTGAGACTAGCATAGAACAGTTCGGCCCACATCATTCTGGGTTTGCCTTTTCACAACAGAAGGCATGCAATAGATTGTTTAAAAGTATCTTACCCAGGTCTTTGATTAAAGACAAGACCTCCCAAGAAATGGCCACTCCACCTCCATCATCCATAGCCCCCTGTCCAACATCCCAACTGTCCAGATGACCACTCAGCAAAACAACCTGGAATGTAAGAAAAAAATGTAACATGTCTATGTGAAATATGTCAATAATCATTTTGTAATAACTGCAATTACAGAGGTCAAAATAATCAGAAATTAGTTTATGTGGGTTTTGTAGTGTTTTTTATGCTGATTTCAAATTTCCCGCACATACAGTTTTTGTGATGATGCTAGTTATATATTGCATGGTAGTTGGTATAATTAGCATATAATAATCATATGCTGAACGTTATATCATTATATCTATGCCACAGTGTGGCCTGTCTGACTTCACACTGAAAATATTGAAACAGTTACTTGATTGGTGCCTGCGGTTTAATAAAAAACGCATTCAAATCTACTGCAAATCTAATTTTACTGTTGATGTGACTGAAAAAAAGAAAGCAGATCTGAAATCAGCATGAAAAACCTGTTTAGAAAAATGTGTTGTGGTTTCTGAAGATTACAAAAAAATTTCCCCCTAAGTCACAAGAAACGGTTAACTCTTAATGACAGTTTGCCAGGTCTTTGTAATTCTTCTTATCAGAAAATGAACATAAAAACACACAATGCACATTCACCATTTTTATCCTTTCCCCAAGCAAATATAATTGCTACAAGTACTAGGCTATCAAAAATGAAAGAAATGCATGAAATTGGATTTCAGTTTATTTCAATTAATCAATATACTAAAATGTCCACGAAAATGTGTTTGGATAATTTAAGCTCCCGTAGATGACGTGTTTTTTTGTTACTTTCGTTGCTCTGAAAGGAAGATAGTAATGACCTTTTTTGCTTTGTAAATAGTTCTTAAACACTGTAAAAGTGCTGTAATATATCAGGGGACATTTTCCCCCTTTAGTATATTTCTTATTTTATCTTAGCTACTCAAAGCAGTGAAGTAATGACATATTATGCTACTGTGGAATCCAAAGTTTTTCCAAATAAACGTATACAAGGACGTACAGACGGATGGACGAAACAAACAAAAAAAAGAATGAGTGATAGAGAGAAAGAGAGAAAGAGAAAAAGAAAGAAAGAAAGCTTCAGCAACAAACTTTTCCAGATGTTGGCTGTCAGTAGAGCTGGGAGTTTGTAAGAGGCAGGCCAGAGGGGGAGGCACCTTTGTATTGCTGCTGAAAGCCTCCTCTCACTTTCTGTACAATGTGAAATAAGCTAAGAATAGCTCCTGCTCCCCCACTAAATGTCACTTTTCTCTTGTTTTACAAAGGCATGTCTCTGTTCATGATTTACTACTGAATGCTTTCTGGCATACATGATATATGCGTAATGTTATCCCAAGATTACAGAGCATTTAAAATATTTCTTTCAATGAAATGAAAAAAAAAACTTTTCAGATTTCATTATCTAGGACTGATGCAATTTTAAATATTTAGTAACCTTTAATAAAAAAAAAGAAACTAGAGCCTGCAATCGAAAAAAGGGTAATCCAAGAGGACACCATACTGTCCTATATAGTTGTAGTAGTATGATCAGTATGTTCAAATGATAATAATGGCTATTTCTAAAGCATTTTTCATACATGTAGCACATGATTAAAAAAAAGATGAAAATGAAAATGAAATAAAAATTTAATAGAAAGCAAAATGAAAAGATAAACACTTGAATGACAGTTAAATGTAAATTAAAATGTATATTGAAGCACGACCTGACTATTTAATTGTTAATGTACTAAGTTCTTCAAATGGACCATCTAACCAGTGTTTTATTTTATTTATTTTTTTTGCATTTTGTAACAATTTTGGTGTGAGGACCTTGACCAATCACAGAGCCACTGGAATGTTTCTGTTTAAAATCAAGGTATTCATTTCATGTAATTACAAAATATATACTCTGATCAAAGTACTGTAGATGAATTTTCAATCATGGCAACATAAACACATTTAACATGAATGCATCCATCACAACACACAAAGAACATCTAATCACTGTAGTTTATTAAAACCATCTGGTTACTACATTTAAAAACAAATCTTAACATTAACTCCAGTGACCTAAAATAACGTTTTATAACAATGAACAACACACATGTATCACATAAAACATAGAAGAACATTGATATATAATAAAATACACACATATTTTCTTCACTACTGCCCATCAAATTTCATCATAAATATCAGAGACACTAATCTCAGCCAAAGTAAACCACATTGTAGCTTAAAGTCTGTAAGGGTTGCCAGATGTTTGGTCATAATTCCTAAGGGTTGCCAGATGTTCAATCTTTCCTTCTCTGCATGTCTATTTGGCAGATACATGAGTGATTCTTGGACTTCTACATAAAACCTCCATCTACAGCAATTTCTTTCCTGCTAGGATAGGACAGCTAAAAGTACCCTGAGTAATCTAAGAGAAACAGAACAGTAAAAGATTTAGCCTAACATTTAAAATACTTACAATACACAGAAGAAGTAGATGTTAAGCATCAAAGCATGTCCCTTTTCTAATACTCTGAAGCCAGTACATACTATATGGACAAAAGTATGTAGATGCCCCCCAAATGATTAAACTCAAATATTTAAGCCACACCTATTGCTAACAAGAGTATAAAATTAAAGCACGTTGGCATGCAATATTCTTAGACAAATACTGACAATAGACAGTCATATTGAAGAGTCACTTAAGACACTGTCAAAGAATGCCACTGTCTGTGAAATTTCTGCCCTGCCCCTTGCAACTGTAAGAGCCATTCTTTTGAAATGGAAGTGGAATGAGAGAAACAGCTCAGCCACAAATTAGCAGATCGTGTTAATTCAGACAGTGGTGCTGGAAAGTGCCTATCCTCTTCCTCACTACAGAGTTTTTGGAACTGCTTTTGGAAGCAACATCAGCCCAAAAAACATATGGTGGGGAGCTTCATCTAATGGGTTTTCATGGCCAAGCAGCTGCACATAACCCTAATATCACTGTACATTGCCAAGATCCAATTGGAATGGTGTAAAGTACACAACCACTAGACTCCAAGAAAAGTGAGAATAGGTTTTCTAGAGTTATTAATCACACTTTGTGACCTGGCACACTACCTGCATGTGCACAAGTGCCAACAGTAAAGCTTGGTGGAGGAAGTATAACAGTCTGGAATTCTTTTTCAGAGTTTGGGTTAGGCCTCTTAGTTCCAGTGAAGTGTAATGCTAATGTTACAAAGTTCAAAGACACATTAAACGATTTGGATACAGTTTGAAGAAGACCCTTTCTTGCTCCACCATGACTGTGCCTATGGTGCATAAATGCATATTGTGACACCTTGAACACCTTTTGGATCAACTGGAATGCTGATACAGGCCTTCTCAAACAACATCAAAAATATTTTGACTGAATGGGTACAAACTCCCATAGACAGTCCAAAATCCCAGAAGAGTAGCTCATGTAAAGGTGTCCACATATTTCTGGTCATTTAGTGTACTAGTGTACTAGTGTACCAGTGTACTAATATTTTCCCAACATGTATGCTTTATGATAGTGTATCATATTTAGTGCTGTCGCGATTATTCAAAGTATTCGACGTAATCGAATATGAAAATTGGTCGACGACAATTTTTTTGGTCGAATATTCGGTTATTTATTTTTAGTCTCAAACGACTCATCCAGAGAGCTTTTGCTTGAGTTCACGTAATTCCCTTCCACACCACTAGTATTTGCTGTGCTCACCCTGCAGGCTACGCTCTCTCGTCCTCTCT
>JBBPDB010000007.1:10130809-10156133 GCA_037974465.1 Brachypetersius altus | reverse complement strand
CGGTCCATCAGAAAAGCAGTTCTAGGTTATGAAATATGGTTTGCGCAGTTTGATTAAATAAAAGTCCAGTCAAATACAGTCCTGTACAGTTTGGTAAGGCTTTACAATAAGATACCATTCATTTGCAGGACTTCATGTGTTAAACATATAAAGTTACAGTGAGTACATTAAGTACTGGGTCTTTTGACAACACTATACAAATGTTTAAGTTTAGAAATAAGAAGTGTGTTATTCAGTCATGTTTGTTTAATTATTGCTTTATTAATAAAAATAGCTTGTTGTTCAATTAATGTTTTTATGTTTTGCTTTGGTACCGAAATTGGTACCAAGAGCCGTGGATTTTCACTGGTATTGGTACCGAATACTGAAATTTTGGTACCGTGACAACACTAGTCGGAACTAAAGCTTAATTAATATTTCAAAGCTCCACTCTCCAGGGAAAACCAGGATAATAAAGAGCATTAAAAGTCACTAATCAGATCTTAAAATTTTAAAATGACACGTGAAAGTAATGGGAGCAGCCTGGAAAGGGGGAAATTGTAGTGTAGTGTATTATAATATATTATTAGAGATACCACTTGCTAAAATAGATCAGCCAACACAAGTTTATTTATTTTATTTTATTTTTAGACTAGTTATTATTAAACTATTATTAAGGCAAACATCACTCACAGTGAACCTCTAAAAGCAGGCTATAGGGCTCAAACAACTCAAACAAGCACTTCAGTATGCCACAGAACTGCAGTATCCCACAGAACTGTCCTTACAAGGATAAATCAAAAGCAAATCAGTTCAGAATTTCCTAGCATCTCTATATTAAGTTTTTCTTCTCTGTAAATAAGAAATACAAACATATACATGTACATATTGCTATTTCTTCTACAGTTAAAGTTCAGTTGTTGTTACTCCTGCAAAATTGAAAACTGAAACAATAATTTAACACAACAACCAAACTAATTACAATGCTCCAAAAATAAAGTGTTTTACTCTGTGTGAAAGTAATAGCTAAAAAAAACAAGACTATTTCTTTGTTTATCAAAGAATGATGGTCACAAATTTATTACATTTTACTTCCTTACATCACTTTCTCCCTGAATTTATGTCCAAGTACATTTTATGTAAACCTTTATTTTGATATTAACTTGTTGCACTCGTTCTGACTGAGAGTTACTAAGGGCAACCGAAGAAGACGGATGTCAGACATGCCAGAAGGATACATTTTTATTACAAGTTGTTGTACTAAATGGCCAGGAAATGGTTTCTGAAGTTAAAAGGCACATAGCTGAAGCAGACGCCACTAAAACAGCATCAGTTCAGAAGATTATGAAAGGTACACCAAGGTACATAACTGAAGAATAAAGCATTTCTTGAAATAGTTAAACATAAACATTATTAACCAATCTGTAAAGATGAGAGGATTACTCCAAAACAGTAATGGCTCATGCTTTTTTTTTATCTAATAAAATCTAAAACTTAGTAAACTGTCAACAGCTCAGAGAGGCAGTCAGTTTTCCAGCAAAACACAACACTTATTCGAAACACACTGACACTCTTGTTTCCATTCCTTTAAAGAAAAAAAAGCATATACAAACACAAAACCAGATACAGTGTACATCAGTGGTTTGCCAGGTAGACCACCCTGCTTTGATGTGCTTTCTAAATGTGCTTTCTAAATGGGGAACTAGTGCTTTGGGTTAAACATGCTTTTATGCGTAAAGGAGAACACAAACCAAATTCTAATTACAGTTTTGGTTTTGGAGATATTATAGGCCCTGAAAAATGGAACTAAATATTTTGAGGAAGGAAGGAAGGAATGGGAGAAAGAGACAGCGAGACAGAGACAGACAGCTTCCTTCTTAATGACACTGAGAGTGTAAAATGTGGAAGTTAATGTGAATGATAATAAAACAAGAATTTGCTCTTAAAAGCAAAAAAAAAGGAATTAATTACGTGAAATAAAGAGAGTGATATAGAGTAGAAGATATTTGACTCTATAAATGTGATAACAGCCAGACCCAAAACAGAAACAGACCCAATGAATAGACAGCGCTAAGACCTCATTACAACCCATCAGGTCACTGGCGAAAACAGCTTTCGCCATTTGATGGTAGAGTTTGATCATTGTTTTTAATAATTCTCAGAATGAGACACATCAGCTATATAAAGAAAACTGTGCTTAATATTTTTAATATTCATTTGAATGTTACTGATCTGTTTCCTTAATTAGCTTTATTGCTATCAAGAATGCCAATGTTCTTAAAATTTTCCAGCTACTGCCACGGTCCGTGGCCGCTAGAGGCCACTGTTTTCTGTTTTGTTCATGTTTTGGAGGGCTTTTATTCTGATGTTCTGCTTTTGTCACGTGTTGTTCTCGTCATGTGTTTTACGTTCACATCTGTGTTGAGTTTGGTTCCTGATTTCTGGTGTATTTAAGTCCTGTCTGTCTGGGTTCATGTATCTGTCCATCGTCTTTCAGTGCTCTATTTAGTTCTCGTGATTTTTCTAGTCTGAACCTGATCCTTAGTTTTGCTCCTGACGGTCCTCGTGCCTGTTTACTTTCTGTTCTGTTTCCACGTGTAAATAAAGTCTGTAGCATGGATTCTTGGCTTCCTGCCCGTTCCTGCTCGTTCCAAGATAGCACACGGTTGAGGAGGACTAGCCCCCTCAAACGTGACAGCTACACATTAATTTCTACATCATCATTATAACAACAAAGCGAAACTAGCTTTTATAGTTAGTACAGGTAGTTTCATTGTAGCTACACTAGAGTGATACAAAAAAAGTTTTGGCCTCAACTGGACTTATTTTGGACTTTACTTTACATTTACTGTTAACATTTAGGTTAATTTACTAAAGTGTGGCATGCTATCCATGTCAGTAAACTATGCCCCTCATGATTCTACCATTTCATTTTGCAACGTCTTCAGAGGTTTGAATCCACAGGTGTGAACATTGTTACTGTGGGGACTTGTTTCTTCTGCATCATACACTGGTGGGAGGTGCATTACTGGAACTTCAATGGAAGAATATTATTAACGTTTGATTACGATTTTTACACCCATCACATAAGTTATCCACATCACTGTTTTTGTTTATATTTGTACGTATTTCCCACCTAACCACTGTGTGGGATAAGACGTTTCTGGTCTGTCAGAAAGCAAAGAACACACTGAAGTCCAAAAATATTTTGGTGAACATAAGTAAATATGCAGCAGACAGCCCATTTCCTAATATATTGACACTGCATGTTTGCAGGAATCTGTAATTATGGAAAAAACCATCATAAATATGCCTGTGGACAGACACACACAGAACACCCTCTCATTCTCCCTCCAGCACACACACGCGTACACACACACACAAAAACATTTTCTGTCTCTCCATCTCTCTTGCTTTTTTTTTTAACACATCCCTATCTCTTCTTACTCCTCACTCTGCTGCCTTTAAGCCACTATTATGTTTTAGGTGACAAATGTCTGCTAAACATTTGTTTGTGCTAAGAATGTAACAAATGTCTCCGGAAAAAGCACTTTCAGAAACATACACTCATTAGCCACAGCATTAAAACACTGCCTAATACTGTGTAGTCCCCCCTCATGCCACCAAAACAACACCGAACCGTCAAGGCATGGACTCCACAAGACCTCTGAAGGTGTGCTGTGGTATCCGGCACTAAGGCTTTAGCAGCAGACCCTTAAGATCTATAAATTATGAGGTGGGGCCTCTATGAATCTGAATAATCTGACCAGCACAAATGCTTGACTGGATTAAGATACAGAGAATTTGGAGGCCAAGCCAATCAAAAGTTATGTTCCTCAAACCATTCCTGAACAATTATTGCGGTGGGGCAAGATGCATTATCCTGCTGAAAGAGACCGCTGTCATTAGCGAATATTGTTAAGAGTGAAAGCATATACTTGGTCTGCAGCAATGTTTAGGTAGCCACTTGATGTAGTCAGTGCTAGACCAAAAGATATTGGCTGGGCTTAAATCGTGCATGGAGCACTGAAAATTAAGTACTATTAGAAGAGAGCTATAAAAGCACACATAGATCCCTGAGTTTACATTCTGTAAACAAAGCTTAAAGCAAAATCATAAACACATTCACAATGTTTTAGCCTTTACTGCACTTTAGTTTTTTGTTGCGTTTCATGAACAACGCCCAGATGTATAGAATTCGTTACATATTTTTACAAATATGTCAAACTCAGAGTTCCTGCGTGGATGTTTTGAGGAAAATCCAATTCTTACTGGAGAAAAGACTTTTTCCAGTTCATGCTGAGAGTGATTCTTCTGGTTTTGCTGAAATCCTGGAATGAGTTTCAGATAAAGGGCTTAGACACTCCACCTGCAGACTGCCTGTTTTGAGCTTAACTTTGTTGATGTATTGTTTTAATGCTGATCACACGTCTATACTAAACTTCAATTACTAAAAAAAATAGTTGTTTCTTTCTTCTTTGTCCATGTGGTGTAGACAAACAAAACAAATGCAAAGCTCAAAGCACTGGGCACACACTTTCCCACATTGGGTTTAACAAATCTAGCTTGGAAAATGTAAAGGTATATAAAGCTACTAAAAATTCAAGTAACATATCCATGGTTTTACAGAAATACTCCAGCCGAAGGATGAACTCTCAGTGGCCTATCAGCTGTCCGTCTCCATTTCTGATTTGTTGGCAATTAACAGCTCAGAGACCAACGGGTCACAAATGTGAGCAGTATGTGCTGTTGATTGAAGGTGTAATGTGGAAGTTACATTAACTAAGAATACTTTCAACATCACAGAAGCACATACGCTGGATCTTCAATCTTCTTTAAATATGAATGTAAATCTTGAAATCTGAAATAGTATAACATTATACATACAGAATGGAAGTTTTTAACCTATGAGGTCTGAGGCCTTTCTGGTACTTTGAGTCACCGCTATATAATGAAAACCCTTTTTTTACTTTAATACCAACCACAACAGGAACAGAGGTCATCTGGGTCCTGTTTTCGTTCCTTTAAAAGTCTTTTAATAGGAGGGAATAAAAGGAAAGCCCCTTGAAAAGAGGGCTGGGAGGATTTGAGGTCCTCCACCAACAGGTTTCATTTCCCGTGGCTTAGATTTCTGCATTATACATCAGATGACTGTAGCTGTTTTGTCTTTGAGCTTTTAATGTCTGAATCTCAGATATTATTCCTGACTTGCCTATTTTACCAGCGCTATAGAAACAACATTTCTTGAGTTAATTTATTCAAGACTATCAGCTAATTACTTCTAAACACTATGTTATCCCTATGTCAGGAGAAGACCATAAATACAAGCTAAAACCCCTTATTTTGGACATTTTATTATGAATTTTTTTTACGAATCAAGTATGATTAAATATGACATAAGATGCCGTTTGAACCTTAAGTGGGCGTCATAAAAAAATTCTCCAAACTGGAAGTCATTCAAGCATTTAGTTTGAGCTCTAAAAGCTGTCTAACTGCCTGAAAGAGGTACTGGCCATCACAGGCCTGTCAAAGCACCCACGATGAGTAATACTCTCCAAAGAGCTGTGCTAAGACTTCCCACAGAGCTCCATCAGTAAAAGCTATCACCATTACCAGGCATGGCATGGTGTTATTGTGACGCTTAGCAAAGTCTCAAAGTACTGTTTGTTCGTAAAATAAATTTCCCAGCTTGCATAAGTACTGTCCCATTAACTAGGGCAAAGTGTCATTCATAAATATTGACACACTGGTGGTTCACAAATATGTTATGAGCGAATTTTGAACAGGCAAACAGGTTCTATCAGGTCTTTCAGCTGGTGACTACAAAGATCTCATGCCATTCCTAAAATTGAACAGATTCTCACAAAAGTTCAGTTAAAAGACAAACGTCTTCCTAAAAACTCTGAGAACCTTGAAAGGTTAGTAGCCTATGTCTCGCCGTCTCATGGAAACTAATGAACTGAAGGAAAGTATTTAAACTCTGGGTTTCCTTTAACGGATGCCCTGCATGTATCATAGGCCAGTAGCAACAAACAGTCAGCCCTGAGGTGGTTAAAACCACTCTGCCACCATCAAAAGATATAAACATTTCAACCTCATCCTGCAAGGACAACATTTTCAAATGTTCCCAGAATAAAAACAGTGTGGAAATGTAAGGGAAGGAGTGGATAAGTAGACAAAAGCAACAAGATTTCCAGTGACTGATAATAGTAGGTCATCATTGTCCATCAACAGAATGCATTTTGATACTTAGATTCTTGAAACATGTATAGGCGGAGTTGTCTACTGTGGCTTCAACTCTTGTAGGCAGGTCTCTTAGTGGCCTTCCGTCAGAGGAAATGAAAAAACTATATAATTACATATTTTAAAGTTACACATAAAATTGTTGTTGTTTCAAAAATTATTTTAATAAGAAAGGCAAAGCCTGAACTATGGAGCCAACAATAACAAGCCAACATTTTATGGCTATTGGGAAAAGACCTTGGTGAAAACAAATATGCCACAATACTGCTCTTTAGAAACACATTTTAAGACTTAAAGCATTCACTAGGAGCTTTTCAAGTATGAAATGCTTGTTTAAAGCCCTGCCAGACAATCTCAAGGCGGATGAGTCAGTTCACTTTAAAACCTTAATCTTTTTTCTTTTGAGCCATTCAGGCTATCTCTTGTAATTCATGTTGTTGTCCTGCTACATCGTAGCACATTGTATAGAACTGAACAACACAGGGATGTGCTAAGCCCAGCAAGCAGAACCTTCATTAACAACAACAAAAAAGATATATGGTAATATGTACATGTGTAGTACCCTGTTGTAAACTAAAGGAACTGTATTTAAATCTTATTTAATGTCATTCAGAAAAAATATTAAAAATACAGAACTAGAATGTGTGATTTATTGACTGACAATGTTTGCGTAATTACCTAATGAAGAATCCAATACAAGGCTATTAAAAATAATTACGCTGATAAAAGCTGCACACTAAAACAGAGTATTCTTTCTCAGACCATCCAGTCACCAGTCTGTCCTCCATGGTAAGGAGGAAAAAAGTAAAAAAAGAGACTTTCACATATGCATATGCCACATATGTACAGATTTAAAATCTCACATAATTCAGATAAGCATGGTTGAAAAAGCCTTCCAAGGATGCTCTTGAATCTACCTCTCTTCTCCCTGGTGGTCGTGGAGCAGCTATTCTGGGTGTCACAAGGCTTTATCATGGCTCTATGCATTATTTATAAGGCAGAGGCCTGCCTCTAGAGCTGAAGAAATAAATGGTTATGACAGGGCAACCCCCACAAGACAGCAATGACAGCACAGCTCAGGCTAGCAGCCCAGTTCTCCAAACTCGCTTATGACCAGCTCTGCTGTTTCATAGAACCCATGAACAACTGAAAGAAAAGAAGTGCTGGGATTGTGCACTAAATACAATGTGCTTTGGCTGTTATCGACTTAATATTTCATTTAGCTTTTTATTTATTAATGGCTCTGCATTCCCAACGACATTTCAGGTATTTCTTTTACAGAACAAAATAATTCACAAAATGTGACCTCAGGATAGGAGCAAGTCAGTTATGATGCACCTACAGTATAAGTTTCCTCCGCTTTGGTGCACACATATAGAAGATCCATAACAGCTATAATAAAGAACAGGTTTGCAGTATGAAATTCATCTCCCAGTTTATTTGGATTTAAGTGTTCTGCTGAACTCAACCTCAAAAGAATGTGTGTCTTTTTAAACAGAGTTCTTAAACAAAACTCAATTTAAAACAGACTAGGATACTTTCCTTTTAAATGTATGTCCAGTAATTTGAGGATGTAAACAATCTTATACGAGGCTCACTGTGGGCCTTATATACTGTCCGTAGAAATTTGAACTTACTTTAACCCAACAAATGAAAAGCAGTTTATATAGATGTAAAAAAATAACTTGATAAACAAGCAAATAAAAAAAACTGACCAGGCAAGCCTTATAAATCTGTTTTTTAACTGCACAATGTTGAAACTAATACCATCAGACCTTAAATGTAAGCTTCAGCTATAAACAGAATGATGTAGTTTCTCAAGAGAAATAGATCTCTTTAGTGATTTCTGTTTCAGTGGTATTCAGTGTAGTACACCCTGTCAGTGAACCTCAGCTTTCAAAATGACTCACAGGGTACTGAGAAAAAAATGTAAGAAACAAATGAAAAAACACAGACAGAACAATCGTTTTATTTTCCTGTAAGCTAGGGCTGCAACATTTTTCTCCAGAATATTTAACATTATAACAACACTGTTTAACTTCATTTAGATAATACACTGGTCAGTCAACATGAGAACCACTGAAAGTCTCATAACAACAGCAGCCTCACCCCTATACACAGCACAGCAGCGGCTCCATACCCTTCACAAAAAAACTAAGGAAAGTTTTCCCACCACACATAGAAAGTGTTTTAACACCAAGTTTTACTGCCTGGTTTGGAAGTTGCAGTGCTAAGGATGTTAAGCAGCTGAGTAGAATAGTTAAGACAGCCAGCAAAATCCTAGGAGCCCCACTTCCTTCTTTGATGGAGTTATATGAACAGTGCTGTACCCGCAGAGCTACTTCCATCATCAAGGACACCACCCCTCCTATCATATCTTCTGCCTATTGCCACCTGAGAGAGGATACAGGTGTATCAGCTGTAAAACCAGCAGGAAGCTGAACAGCTTTTTCTCTCAGGCTGTTGGATTTATTAATAAACTAAATTAAAGCAAGTGGATTGGAGTAGTGGACAGAGATATTATATTCTCCTATATTCGATCATTATAATCTTATTCTATTTAATTATGTATATGCGTATGTTGTGGCTTTCTTTGTGCCTTACACAGGCAGCTGGTGGCCTAGTGGTTAGAGCATTCGCCCTGCGATCAGAAAGTCCGGGTTCGATTCCCAAGACCGCTAGGAACCTCTGAGGTACCCTGAGCAAGGTACCGTCCCCACACACTGCTCCTCGGACTCTGTGTTCGTAGCTGCCCCCTGCTTCACTTGGTGAATGGGTTAAATGCAGAGGAAGTATTTCGTGCTGTTCACACTGTGTGCTGTGTTCATATATGACCAGATTGTCACTTTCACTTCACAATGTTAATGACAATAAAGCTCTTATCTTATGGCACCAAAGATTATTATCACACCTGATATTAACCACAAAGATCTTCAGTCGAGTTTTGAAGCTCTGTACAGCCAATCCACACCAATTACACACATGAAACAGGCACGGCACTTTTAAAAGGGTTTTTAAAATGGTTTTGGATGCATTTGGACATGAATGATTTTGAAACTTAACTCATCCATTCAGCCAAGATTATTTATTTATCTATTTACTAAATAAAGTTAGCTGATAAGCTGTTTTTATGTCTGTAATTTCAGTATTTTAGTTACTAAATGAAGCAAAATAAACAACCCATGAGAGGTGACTGAACCAGGAGAGCTCAGTTTAATAGTTAGCTGGAAAAATTTTTTGGATAACGTCAAAGTGTAGTGTTTCCATATTTCTGAATGACCCTGCAATCTAGTCTTCTTGGTATAGATTTTCTTTTATTTAAATCATGTAACATTAGAATGGAAGGGTAAGTGTTCTCAAGGTAAGGAACTGTTTAAAAGATTTGCTGAGAAATAATTTGAATGATTATTGTTTATTATTTTAATACTGATGGCCTTTTGTGAGTACAGTATTCTAAAATAGCATAAGGGAAAAAGAGCAGTGTAAAGAATCAGAGACACACTCAAAACAAATAGCTAGCAAGGTGTAGAGGCAGGCTGCCAGCATGATTACCATGGAGATCTATATATAGGGAGGCACTATGTACCAGTCTAAACCAAGATTAAACCCAAGCTTGGAGAAGTTTAGTTCCAAACTAGGTTTAATCCATATTCAGGAAACAGGCCAAAAGAGGATTAAGGCCAAAGAATTGCATTTGGCATTTTAAAAATGTCATTGCTTTTTGTTTTACAGCAAAACAAACATATTGGTTTGACAATCCAGTATTTCTTTTTCAAAATAATAGAAAAATCTGTCTTCATCTGACTCCGCTGACAAGACTTTTGCTTGGCTGAGGAACTAGTCATGTTCTCAAACACTCCCAATTCCTGATGATTCAGACTTGTGTGTGTGTGTGTGTGTGTGTGTGTGTACTTTACAGGCCATGGTGAGGTTTAATCAGCTAGCTGTGTCCTCTGCAGCAGGACTCAAGCTCTGTCACTGTGGGGGAGGATCTGACAGTGAATCTGTAATTACTGCAGACACAACCAGCATGTCTGTCACACATCTCCAACTACAACCCAGCCGGCACACAGCACAAGATAGCACACCACAGTAAAGCACAGAGGTCACTACATGTCAAATAACCCAAAGACCAAAGGGTTTCTCACACTAACCACTTCACATCCTGGAACCACTTCACAAGCACACATAAAGTGACTTCCAGTTAGGGGCAGGCAAAGGCAGAAATACATTATGCATGTACAAATATTATTAAAAAGTAAGAGTACAATTGTTTTATTCATACACTGCACTGACTAGACTAATTATGCTCTTTGTAATAAAACATGCAGTTTGTCTGTGTTCTCTGAGGAATGCTGAGATCCACCATATGCTCAGAACAGTGTATAGTGGTGTATAATATTTTTACTCACTGAGCCTTATCTGATATCCATCCCAATTTACATGAAGATTGGCTCACTGAATATGGGGAGTATATCACTACACTATGTTGTATTGAGACCAATACTATATTACTATGCAACTAGTGAAATAGAAAACGCCCTAGCTCACTTTGCTTGATTATATGTTTCTCATATATAACAATATATTTCTCATTCTAAGTGCTGCTCTGCTAAGAACGTTATTCATTTACAGATTATGTTTACTATTACTTCATTTTTGCAATAGTTATGCATGACTGGGTTTAAAGTTCACATTTTTTTTTTCAGGGATGTCATGGACCACAACGACCTGAACATACAAATTCAATTTCAAAACTGGCTGAAGAACTGGTACTTCTTGCATTTAAATTATATATGTTTTACCTTTAACATTTAAATTAGTTTTGCTTCCACGCTACTATCAGAAACTACGATATAAAAGGTAAAACATAGTCAGCTTCATATTAAAGCTTACAGAGCAATAACGCATAGGCGGAGAGCGACTGGAGCAGGTCTGCAGGATGAAATTACAGACGTCCTGAAAAAATAACTTTTATATGATTTAATTACTCATTTACAGTCACTAATGTAATCACATTTTTTTAAATGTAACCTGAACAAAAGTATCATAAACATGTTATCCACATTATAAATCAATGTTGCACCCTAGAATATTTGAATATAATTTTGTTCTCAATTACCTGTGAAAAGAAAAATGTTCTTTGTGTTTCTAATTCCAGTTTCCATAACATGAGCTGCAGGGTTTAGAGGATTAAACTTGTGTTACCAAACCCAAATTCTTACACAGGGTTTCGCATGCTGTCAAAATGGCCCAATTTCACATGTAAATAATAAGATTCAAAGATAGTTCTACTGTTCGGAAAACATAAAAAAGCCGAATCCAAGCATTCTGACCGACCACAAATTTGATTTGAGTGCAAATCCCAGATGAGTCAAGAGTTAGTTAATCGACTCTTTAGGAGTCAACTCCCAGTCACTAAAACTTTTTATGACTAAAATTAGAAAAAGGATTGGTGCGACACCAGGTATCTGTATTCATCTGATATAATCAGAAAATGCTATAACAAGTATAGTCTGAAATACACATATAACATGAGATGTCATGTTGTAAGCCGTGGATGTCTTCCTCTGGGGTAGTAAAGGAGTACAGTGTATTATCATTGGTGGCGTTCTTTTAGATGCTGATCTTAAACATGTTGATCTTAAAGTGCTTTTAAAACACATACGATAGAGACCACTGAACCCCTGTCTGATGTCATCGTCCCAACCTGTTTAATGCCACTCTGTCAGGGGTTTGCACAGTTGTTATGCCAGTCTCATGAACATTCCAAATGTCATTTGCAGTTAAGATGTGCCTCTTTATCACGTTTCTGAAAAACATTGCCACGTTGTTTTTATTAAAACTGGTGGCCTGTGCGAGGGTCTTAGCACTTCTAATGGACATAGTTGGGTTTCTTTTCATGTTTCACTGTAAGGTAATACACAAGTTCTCTCATCTGTCATTTCTATCACATTAAAATATTCAGTATTTTCCCATGCTTTATATTTTACATTGCCACCAATATAAATCCACCCTCTTCTTAGTCTTCCTCTTCCGTAACCTAGGCATGGTGAAAATCAAAGAAAACTTGCAAGTAAATTGCAAGAAAAATGTATCTGAGGCTATACTGTGACATTTACATGGTTGTTACAACTAACCCAGACTCCTGTTGTTATAACTAACCTAGACTCCTGTAGACAGGAACTAGCTTACCTTACAGCTAATATCTAAAACATTGGCACTAACAACTTGCATGGAATATATCTACCTAGACATACAATAGACATAATTTAAGTTTGATGAGTTTAACTACAAAGCAGGCAATGCTATCACAAAAAAATAAATCAAGTAAAATAACTTCAAAACTAATTTTAGCTGTGTCTGCCACAGTGTGATACTTCTTCTCATGTGCAACGAGGACTAATCTGACTAACTGTCAAATTCACATCCAGTTTCTTTTTCATGTTCTGCCCTTTCAACACTATTAAAACAAATTACAGTTAAAATCTGAACAGTATGCAGTTTCTGCTTTCAACACCCCATAAATATGAAATTTTGACATTAAAGATCGTTCAAACGGGTCTTCTGGCATCACTTAGTATCTCTTTACATGATGTGGCATGTCTTGGATCTGAAAACAATAGAATAACTTCAGCACTAGAAACAGCAGACAGGCATGGTAAAGAGCTTCCTTAAGAATTTTCTCTAGACCATGACTTTAATTTAGCCTTCATGACGCAACAACATGGCTTTGATGATGGAAAATCATCCATCCCTAGAATCATCCATCATCTGTTATCTGTTATAATGTTCATGACAGTAATAAGCACTATAGAGTTTGCATGGTGAAAAAACCACAAGGAATGATGTCAGAGGAAGGAAGCATTGAAGGCTTGTCTCTCAACCTAGATACTCAACCAGTGCAGTCATCCACCCATGCACACCCATTCACACATACAACCCTACTTACATGCACAAACTCAGCCGGTACAAAAAAACTGTATCTATGCCTTCACTGTCATCATTGTAATGAAATGCTTAGATTCACACGACACAAACATATAAACCACCGATCACTAGGAGTCAGGAATATGGTTTTATCATCTTAATGATAAATGACACCACAATACGCTTTTCTGAATATATCATAGATCTCATCAGCACTTCTGCAACATGCACATCAGTCATAAAATCAAGAAAGGCATGTTTATGTAAAAATAAACAGCACTGCAGGTCTAGATTTCACCTGTATTTTAAACTGCCATTCTACAATATAGTGTATAAATATACAGTAACCTCCCGCTTTTCGCAGGGGTTATGTTCCAACAGCACCTACGTAAAAACAGCGTTGTTGTGTTATGTTTTATTTTTTTATTTAAAATACAAAAGTTACATCTTTACAGTCTTTTTATATACAGTACTTCTACTTTGCTGATGCTTTCTGTCTGTTCCAACTTGTTCGCAAAGTATTTTTGGTGTTATATTTTTACAAGAACCCCTCCACTCCATCATGAGGACCCGAACAACGTCATCAGGAGTCTTCCCCAACACAGATGGTAGGATAGAGGACAGACACACCAGAACCCCTTCAAATGGAGAGGACAGCAGGCCAATAACAGACACACAGCTGAAGCTTCCCACGCAATCAAACACACTTCGCCAACAGTCACTGTGGCTATAAAAAGAACAGTCAATACCTCATCAGAACTCCACATTAAGGCATTTCTTTTTATTTCTAAACTGCATCCGGTATAAAATAAAGTGGATATGAGGCACCATCTGTTGTGATTTAAGCATGTCTAATATCAAATAACTAAAATGTTCAAATAAAGCTGAATTCTTCTTGAGGTTTTCTTGTCACACTAAAAAATATGTTGCTCAATAGTCAATGCACACAGCTTACACTGGTTAAGAGGTATGCACTCAATTGAAGTTGTGAGTGCTGTTAAAGGATGAAAGGTTACACCCCTGATACATATACAATATGTATTCTCGTCCAACATCAGTGCCTGACCTCTGAATGAATGGGCACAAAATACCCACAGAAACTCCAAAATCTTGTGAAAAGCCTTGCAAAGAGGGACCAACTCCACATTCAAGTCTCTGTCTTTAAACACAATGTCATTAAAGTGTCATTAAAGTGACACAGTTGGTGTAATGATCAGGTGTCCCAAAACTTTTCGCCAAACAGTGTATATACATACATACACGCACACACACACATGGTGTGTGATGGGCTTTCATTGTTCAATCAGTTTGGGGATGAAAAACAACTTTAAACTTCTGATTTTTTTCAAGATGTTTCGAGTTTTTCTTTTGTAACATTATCAGTTCAATTCAGCAAACAGCTGATTTTGCACATGAGCCAATTACTTGTAAATTAGTTCATTTTAGTGTCTTGAGAACCAGTTCTTTTCAAGGAGATCAGCTGTCGTAACTACAACCAACTGTGTCTTATCCAGATCATCTCAGCTAAAAAAAAACACAGTTATGTGTCATGAGCACATTTTGTCTTGGCTGAAATCCTGTCTCACTAGCACATGCATCAGTAAAAGGAATCTACAATTCAAAATGGATGCACTGCGGTGTACTCATATAGCCAGTGTGCACTGAAGACAAATCAGCATGCTCTCATTGTGAGGCATAAATAATATGCTGTTGCACAATACACAACAATAAGTTTAATCAGAAGATACAAAATATACAAAAATGTTAAAAAATAAATACTTTATAGCTGCTTTTAAATTGCATTACAAATATTGACTATTTTGTTCACTTCTGAAGCCGCTCACTACTGCAGGTAGGGTTGCAACGATTAAAAATTTTGGTGGTACGATTATAGTCTGAGAATAATCACGGTTTCATGATTATCACTGGTTATTTAATGTGAATTGATTTAACAACTGTATTAACGTGTACAAATCACACAAATACATTCTATAAAGGTTTTAAACTTCACACGCTATTTATTGCTGCCTTTCAAAGATAGAGGCTAGTATCATTTTCATCTTTAGGGTATCCAAAATATTCCCACGCAGGAGACTTCAAGTGCTTTCTAGATGGAAATAGGATAGCCCAGTAGTGGTCGTCTCTTGTTCTGCTTCTGCCATGATCTGTGTGTGTATTGTTGGGGAGGTCTTAACGGTGGAGTAACCGCAATGTTTCACACCGCAGTTAATAGTCAAACCGGTTAATCCCTGCAGCCCTAACTGCAGGTCAGGGATATATATCTGTGCATTTGTGATGCCTCTACAAAGTGGTGTAAATAGAGCTTAATCTATGCGATACTGTTCCAGGATATTTTAGGATATCCCAATAAATTAGTCCTCTCAGTTTTTTGCAAGCCTGGCCATTATGATTTGTCAACCTTCTGTGTAATCCAATTACATTGTCTTAACACACAGGTCTAAGATGCTAGTATAAAAGTGACAATGCGTTTGAGCAGATTATAAAACAAACATGATCCAAACATGATTATTTATGAAATACAAGAAATACAAGACTATAAAAGGAAAAAAGGGTTTTCCCTTACTCTGTTTCTGCATTCTGAACAATAATCTGCATAGTAATCAACACTTAACAAAAACACTTCAGATGAAGGGGACTTTCAGGTCCATCATAAAATCTGATCTTGGGGGTGACCATGATAGAAACAGTGTACTAATGGAGGAAAGCCTTAAACAATTGTGTGTACATGAAATATAAAAATCACCAGCACCACGTAATACTAAATGTCACTCCAGGCACTGCATGTGTCATCTCTCAGTATGTCATTCACAGGATGATTCATTCCCATTATGCCGTTTCTGAATACAGCTGACACTGAAACTTCAAGAGAAAGAGGAAGAGCGGAACTCGAGATTCATGCGCTCATGTCCACTTGGATGAATCTGAATTAGTACTGTGTATTGGTGACATTTACATTTAAAGGGGAACAGTAAAGGGGAACTTTTGATCATGAGACACTGCTAAAGGTTAGAAAAAAAATGTGTTTTCTTAACCAATAAAATAATGTTAGAGAACAAACCAAATAAAAATCATACCAATGACGTCTTTGGACAAGCATCAAACAAAAACAGGACTCACCACAGCGTCAGGACGTGGTCTGTATACTCCCATTCACTAGATCAATGAATTCAAACTAATAAACAGAACTGAAAGATCCATAAACATCCTCTTGCCTAATTCCTTCAAACACAAACAGAAAAAGTCTATACTACAACCATTCACAGACCCGTTCCCTGTTTGGCAGAATTCAGTCACAAAAGTTGAAGGAGCAGATATTTTTATATGACAAAGTCTAGTGACATATTTAAATTTTCTAGGTTACCAGTGGTGGAATATGAAACATCAAATCCCAGAACAACCATGAAACCGTATTATATTTAACCAAAGTTCTCTGAGGAGTCGACAGAAGAAAGAACAGAACAAACAGCGAGCCACGCCGGAGCAGACAGGTCTATGAGATTAGCTTATGAATGAAAATACAAATGTACTTCAGTTTATTTCAAGAAACTTTGCTGAGACAAACATATTATAAAAGCGATAACATGGCTGCTTTTTCTTGCATCTAAAGCACATTGTTCAGAAATGCTAACTTAACATATATTTACAGACAGTCCACCTCAGCTCTGTATTATCCCTCTTGGTGATGTTTCTGTTGATTCTGTCCACAGAACAAAAAAGCTCTGGTCTGGATTTGACATTTAAAAAGTCCAAATTCTAAATCCAGGATTCTGAAAACACTAACTCACAACATCTAATAAGTGTTTTGATGGAATCTATTTTTTATAGCCGTCAAGCCCTTGTTACTCTTTCACAGTATTTTAGCAGCATGTGATAAATAATGATGTTTGCTATTAATTCTTCAACAAAACAAGTCGGCATATTGACGGACTCAAATGTATATTAATTTCACAGAAAAGACAGCTCTTTACCAAAAGTATCAAGCTGTGCAGTGCCGATGCAACCATGCTCCCATTAAGCCAAAACACCAAGGATTTGCTGGAAATGTAGGAAAACAAGTTTAAAGATTCTGGAACATAGTGCTGAATATCTCCAGAACCACACAAAAAATGGCATGATATTTATTTCTAATGCTTTTTGAGAGCAAACAGCTCAAGACTATTTGACAATTTGTCAGGAACTATGGAGGAGTATCAGACAAGACCAGGAGGAGCTGCTGGTCTTTATGAAAATCTATTTAAGACTAATATGAACTACTGATCATGGAGTTCCCAGTTCTATTTTTTTGTCTTAGGAGATGACATCATATGAAGGGCTAAAGAAGCAGGATTTCAAAATTCTTTAGTCAGCAAAGTTGTGGAATTTTTTCCCTCTTGCGTAATAAACGAGTTCAGAACAGCATACAGCTGTGTCTGAGTGTGTTCACGCCAGTGTTTGTTCGTCTGTGTGTTTGGACTTGAGGACAAAGTGCGCAGAACTTTAGCAAAGCCTCACAAAAGTCTATAAAAGAGTAGTTTATAGCAGTTGGTGTGAGCTATTTGTGTGCTGCTTGTACACAGATGTGGCCTAAAAGGTTAAGGAACAAGAGTGACTGCCTTAATCCCTTTTTCCTTCTTATAAACAGCAGAGTTTTCCACCACCTCAAACATAAAACAGCAATTTATGGCAGTTTTGAATTTCACTTAGAAATTCTGTCAAAGCAGAACATTAAAAACAGATGACTTCTCTAACACTAACAGCAGAATTATTTTAGATCAGTGCACAAGTAGGAGGCACAGCCAACTTGACAGAACCTTTATTAACGATACACTAATTAGAAGCTAGCTATCAGTGGGCACAGGCATCCTGGAGGGGTGCGTCATATTCAGTGTCAAAAAGTGCAGGGCATGATGGATATGTCAAAGATTTTATACTGTTCACCACTGGTTTCAGGCGGAAGGTCTTTACTGCACTGATCTAGAAACTGCACTTCTTTCACAAACACTGATCAAATCTCTAAGAGGAAAAAAAGAAACTGACCTCTGATCTGCAACGAAAAAGCTCATTAAGTGGCTCCCTGAACATCTTGGTAAGTCACAGAGACGCAGATGCCATGACTGTGACTGGTGACTAACTGGCCAGTAATAGCTTGAGAATAGCAGACTTAAAGTTTTAAACCTCACGATAGCTCAGCATCTACTACAAAACTAATGCAAAGTCTTAAAATATATACTTGAATAATAACCCTTTCTTAGAGTGTATGTGTACCTACCTGCTCTGGATGTTCACTGCCTGTGATTTCAGCCACAGTATTGAAAGAATCCACGTCCGGCAGGTTCTGTGCCCCCATGGTCAGCCGCACCACAATCTTCGTGCCTCTCCGGGCCATCCTGGCCATCATCTGGGCATCTTCCACTGTGATACAGGCTGTGGGGATCTGAGGCACACCAGGCTGGTACCATTGCCAGCCAGTGTGGGGGCTGTAACAAGAACAGAGCTATGACATATGCAGTAATGATGACAATATATAACACATTTTTTTCATGTACAGTGGTGATAAAACAGCTGTTAGGAACAAACCTGTTGATGGAAAATGGAGTGACAGAGCGAATGAGTGAAGCCACTGCTCCAACTTTAGCAGCCTCTGAAGCTCCCGAAACACGATAAGCAACTGTATCCCCATAGCTAACAAAGGGCTGATTGTACACCACAATCTTGCCCTTAGCTTCACTCGCCCTTCTCTTCAGCTCTTCAAAAGACTCCACCACTAACACATCTGCTTCAATACCTGACACACGGGGCACAGTCAAGTCAAATTTATTTATACAGTCCAATATCACATACAAGGGACATTCAATTATATGCACCAAACATATCAGAGATATGTTTTGAGCCCAAACCATTAACTAATTTGTACTTGTTCGCAATTCTGCGCCAAGCTGGGAGCCAGTGCAAGGGGTGTTAGAACAAAAATGTAACATTATTTAAATGTCCTGATTTTTACTGTTAACTGAAACAAGTAAATTGAATCTTAAATATTAACAGCAAGAGCAAACCTCCTTTGGGAGTTCCAACACTACTCCCTAAGCCAAGAATGGACAAAGTGTGGTTCCGTGGGAAAATCATCACAGCACTCTCCTCTCCCCTCACCCAGTGGGGGATCTTCACTGGTTCTAGATGTACATTCTCCAAGCCGTCCTGTTTCAGAGCATTGTACATATACTTTATAGCCAGGTCCAGGTTCTCAGATCCACTCAGTCTGTGGCCAATCGTGTCAGTGAAGGTGGCGAGTCGTTCATATGAACGGTTTTGGGCTTTTCCATAAACTGCCATGTTGATAATGTTTTGGGCAACGTCAGCATAATTTGAAATCTCTCTAGATATTTCTTCAAGAGGCTGATGATGCTTGTAATCATGGGGTTTACAGTGGCATTGTATTACACTAGTAATAAGAATGATCAGAGACACATATTCAGGGGCACCTCTGTGTCGTCCTTTGGCCGTCATCTGAAGACAACAAAAAAGAAGAAGAAAAAAAGGATTAGGCCAACTTGGTATTCAGCTATAATAATTGACAGCACTGTACATTAAGCAAAAATTCTGCCTGAGACAAGTGCCAACACACAGATGTACACTTAATGGACAAAAATTGAGATGCCTGACCATTACACCAACGGACTTTAATAACACTGCATTTAAAAACATAGATACTAATATGGAGTTGGTCCTCCCTTTGTAACTATAACAGCTGCCACTCTTATTGGAAAGCTTTATACAAGTTTTTAGAGTTTCTGTGGGAATTTGTGCCCATTCATTCTGTAGAACATTTATTAGGACAGGCACTGATGTTGGTCGAGAAGGCCTGTGTCGCAATCTCTGTTTCAGTTCATCCCAAAGGTGTTGGATGGGGTTGAGGTCAGGGCTCTGTTTGGGCCAGTCAAGTTCTTCCACACGGAACTCATTGAAACATGTCTTAATGGAGCTTGCTTTTCGCAGTGAGGCACAGTCATGCTGGAATAGAAAAGGTTCTTTCCCAAACTGTGCCCACAAAGCTGAAATCATGGCATTGATTCACTGTAAGGGGGCCCACTGAATTAAATAACACTGGGTAACAAATTTTTAAGAAAGGTCTGTTTCATTGCAATTTTAAATTTTTAAAGTCAGATTCAATGCTGATTCAGAAAATCACATCAGTTGTTTTCCTACCCTCAATGGTTCTAGAGAAAAACTAAATCGTATGTATATTTTCATTATACGATTGTTATAATACTATTATTATTTTCATATTAGGTTCACTGAAGCTACATGAAAATAAACGTTACCACCGTCGGCGCGCCGACACTGTATAAGAAACACTACAAAATGTAACGAAACATTTTTTTGGCCTGGTGTAAGTGATGTGTCCCAATACTTTTGTCCACGCAGTGTGACAATGAACAATGCCCACTCTGTGAACTACCACATATCCAAAACGAAACTTAAGTAATTAAACAGGATATTTGTTCCATTTTACTGCAAATTGAAACATAACTGTGCAAACGAACAGCACAGCGGCTGTTGTGGAAATAACTGACTCTGAAATAGTTTGTAAAGCACTGACTGATTAACTAAAGTCTCTCCGTGAATACACTTCTCTCAAAACATCGCTAGCCAGGAAACTATCGAGCTGTGTTTGTGTAAACAACAGCAGGAGCAACTCTCAGGCTTTAATGAGACTACTAGCTGTCAGTTATCTGTACACGCACACGACATATGAACAAACTGCTTAAAAAACGATATATTTGATCACTACGCTCCTCCAAATACAAGAGGTAAGTTCAGAATGACGAACCTTGCTAGCGTCGGATTGTAGGAACTCCCCTCCTTCACACTCGCAGGAGGAATGTGTGTGACTTGTTGGCTGCCTGGTTTAAGTTTAACCTGGGTGCAGGTTTAAACTGTAATCCACCTTTTCAGATATATATATATATATTTAAAAAAATCACACATGTAAAATTAAAGGTTTTCCCCAACATTTAAACTGAATTTGCTCATGTAACTTCACTATATGGACAAAAGTATTGGGACACATATCTTAATTATTGGATTCGAATGGTCACTTTCCAGTGAAGGGCTTAATCTTGATGCTTCAGCATACCAAGACATTTCGGACAACGCCATATTCCCAACTTTATGGACACAATTTGGGAAGGACCATTATTTATTCCAACATGACTGCTGCTGTTAACAAAGGTAAAGGGGAATTTCACTTTTATCAAGAGAGTTAAGTGTCTTGCTCAAGGACACAATGGTACAAAGTGAGGCTTGAACCTGCAACATTGTGGTCATGTGTTTTACCAACTATTCTACAACCACCCCACAACACAAGCAAGGTCTATAAAGACATGTTTGGATGAGTTGGGTGTGGAAGAACTTGAATGGAGATTTTGTGCCACTTTTTCTTTTTGTGCCACTTTTTCCCACACCAGTGCCTGACCTCATAAAGGATCTTCAGAATGAATGGGCCAACTCCGTATTACAGTCTATGTAGTTGAATGCAATGTCGTTAAGGTCCCTTTTGTTGTAATGATCAGGTCATCCTAATAATTTTTGATAGTGTATTTCCTTATAAAGAGTCTAAACAAATGTGTTAAAATGAATTTATATCAGTTCAAAATCTTACATGCTAAAATATAATTCCTACTAGAACAAGTTGCTTTTTAAAATCATTTTAATCCACATTATGCACATTTTAACACATTAGTAAAATTCCATCTTCCTCAAACTAAACTGATATCAAGAATCCTTGAATTTAAATGTTTAACTGTTTGCAGCTATTTTAGAGTACTATTTCAGCTCTAACACTTTTTATGACTAGAGTAGATCCAGGTGTGTTGACTTAGGGTGGTGAGGCGTACAGTGCAGAGCCACTGCAGCAGCAGGCTTAGGAAACACTCATTTAAAAATAAATAAATGAATGAAAAAAAAAAATAAGGCTTCTCTACCCACAGCAAAGAGAACTCAATCGAAACCCATCACATTAGAAATAGAGATCATAAAAGCAGCCAGCCCTGCTGGCTCCTGTAATTTTGTCTACTGTGTGGGCCAAGCCAAACATGCAGGAATGAGAAGGTCCTCCATCCCTGCACCAGTATGATCCGTTCAGAAACCAGCTCGAGTTCACAATCTCCCACTCACATTTCCCGGCGTGTGAGAGATTTGCCAGTAAGCTAGATAAGAGGGCACATCTAGCAGCTGGAGTTGTTGTCTTGTTTTGAGTTTGTCAAAGTCATTACCATCCTGCAAAACGCGACAGTGACAGTGACAAATCCCAGAGCAATCACTGTCAGACGCCTCA
Source organism: Brachypetersius altus (assembly GCA_037974465.1). Lineage (NCBI taxonomy): Eukaryota > Metazoa > Chordata > Actinopteri > Characiformes > Alestidae > Brachypetersius > Brachypetersius altus. The sequence goes on along the minus strand of JBBPDB010000007.1, from coordinate 10,133,647 downwards.
CATTTCCTTTGTATTTGTTGTTTAACAGTTTGGAGAAACAGTTGAGAGACGATTATATGTTGTGATTGAACTCAACTCTCATGACATTATTCTTCTCACTGGCCTACACACACACACACACACACACACATGCGCGAATGCACACGAATACACAAACTCCCACAGAGCACAGAGAGAATGACTCTGATGACAATCTCAAAAGGTTGATATTCACTAAAAGAGAAGTGTATGCCACTCAGGAGCAGCAAAATAAACACAGTTTGAATATTCCATGAGAAAATGTTTATTCAGTAGTGTTTCTTATTACAACACTGCTTTCACCAGTAACCGCTTTCATAATGTTGTCATTATCACTCATTCTTATGAAGCATGATCTGTCACATCATTCTGTTGTATTAATGTCCTCAAATGCCCAAAAATGGGAACCTGTTTTGAAACAGTAGGCACTTCAAGGGCGTTTAAACATCCGTGAATACACATTTTCATAGACTTTTTTTTAAACTAACATATTACATTTAATATGTTGTATATAAATAATTATATTCTATAAATTATTGTATATTAACATATACAGATAAGTCATTGACTGAAAACGGTCGGGGCCTTAAAGGAAATTAAGCATAATAAAAAGGAATTAGAATGCAATCATGGAATTATCACCACAATACTGTTTAAGTCTTTGGAAAATCATGACTGTTTATCAGTTACAGAACAGTAACGAAGGGCCTCACCATTAAAAAGCTGGCCTTGTTAGGGGAATATGAAAAATGAACACAGCAAAGGAGCTACAGGTGTAATACTACAGGTGTAATAACCAAGAAAAAAATGAAGTGCACTTATGTTGGGGATCTCCCTATACAACTCATTCTGGATTATAATCCAACACATTCTCACTTCACTTTTTCTTCTCAGTAAATTACAAGTCATCCTCATTTCACTGAAAATATGTAGAGGCTGGCCTTGATAATACCACCAAATTTCATCATTAAACAATTTATACCCTAAACATTAGCATTCTTTACTAACATGACTGAACAAATACAAGAGTTTCAGTGTAGCTCCAGCCTCAGATACACGGAGTCTCAGACATTACGCTGTAAACCTCAGTGTAAATTAACCAAAAGCTTGTAAACAACGTCAATGTCTCGCCTCCCTGGAAAATAATGTGAGCACCAAAGTGAAAAGTTTTCAGCCTCCCAAACACTTCTAACTTGGGTGATTATGGAAACAGAACATTAGAGCACATTACCTTGACTAACTAAGACTTTTGACTGTTGCTTTATTACGATATCAGTTGTTTTATTATGACATGTGTCTTATTCACTGGTGTGATTACAGTATGAAAAGTCTTGTTTAAAGCATCCCCACATGTTTAAGCTAAGAGTGCTAATGTCATTGCTCTCAAAGTCTGCAAGCACTCTGAACCCTACATGATTGACATTTTTAACATTTGAAGACTAAGACTGTTTAAAGATGAAAATGGGATGGCGCTTTTGCGATTAACAGCTTATTTTGGAAAAATATTTTGAAAAATCTTGAGTTTGACTCTAGCCCAAGGGCATATATGACAAGAAAAAAAGAGACAGTGACATTAGATTTGTTCAAAGAAAAGTGTCAAGTGGCACTGCGTACTCAGTGAGTTCACATTAGCTTGCATAGCAACTTAGAAACGAGAGAGAGAAAGAGAGAGAGAGAGAGAGAGAGAGAGAGACACACACACACACACACACACACACAAAGAGAGTGAGAAAGAAAGAAAGAGAGAGCGAGCTGAAGCATGTTAAGATTTGTTCTTGGCTTGATTTAAAAAAGGAAATTAGGAAATCTGAACATCTGGAGATTTTGAGTCTGGAGGGATTCCTTCCAAAATATGAGTAAATATGACATGAAGACACTTTGAAAATGATTGGTCCTTACGGATACAGAACTGACAAAAGTATACAAATTTAGGGCGATTGAACTAAAAAAAGAAAAATCTTTACCAAAAAAAAACCTGTATCTAAATCATGAATGACATCATCAACAATAGATCATGGAGAAACTGCTGAAATTTGATCAGGGCAGTTATTTAAACTTAAAAGATGATGTACAGTTATAGTCCACATTACTTCCTTGCTGCTTGTTTTTTTTTCTCTAAAAAATACCTTTACAGTTACAAAGTAGTCAATGAATGAAGTCATGAGTAAAGATCTGCTGTTTTATATCACATATTATTTTCTCCAATAATTTCAAAATCCACAAAAGAAACAAATTGTAATCCAAATTGAAAACACAAGAGCTGATTGGCTTTATAAAGCAAAAATATCCTTGTTATTAAATACGATTCCCAATAAAACTCTCCTCAGTCTTGCTTCATTCCACTTTTTCTTTTAGAAAACTGAGGAACTGGTTGTCACATTGATGTTAATGTTAAGAGTGATTGGTCATTTAGGCATAGAACTCCTTGGTTGGAGCCTTCTGATAGGCCGTGCTGGGTGGTTTACGCTCCCCCAGGTCGTAGCTGCCCTCATCCTTCTTCCTCATGCGGTACACCAAGAGGAGGATCAGGAAAATGGCGAACAGAAAGCCGATCACACCGCCGGCTATAACGGCTACAGAAATAAAAGAGAAGAAAGAAAGACAATCATAATACAGTACACAATAACATATAACAACGAAGAAAGTACCCATATCACTAACACTTTATAATAACTTTTCACTGTTCTTGTATTTGTTGATGTGTGCATTCATGTTTAAAAAATATGCTGCATTTCTTTCATTCTGTACAGGTGCTGGTCATATAATTAGAATATCTTCAAAAAGTTGATTTATTTCACTAATTCCATTCAAAAAGTGAAA
>JBBPDB010000007.1:10109212-10119438 GCA_037974465.1 Brachypetersius altus | reverse complement strand
ACACACACACACACACACACACACACACACACTGGACTGTTTACTACAGAGCACAGGACTTTGGAAAGTCCCTTAAATTATTTTTAATTTCATATTTTTTATTTCATGCAAAACTATATAAAACTTTCTCAAAAATGTACTAACTTCTTCAAAGGAAGACTCCAGATTCATGCCAAAGGCCACACCCATCAGGCCAAATAAGGACAGGGAAAAGGTTCCCATGGTGAGCTGGAGATTCAGTCGCATCATCACATTTCGATGACTAGTACAAATTCAGGAACAGAAAGACAAAAATAGGGCTCATCATCTTTCTGTGATATCAGAACCAGCAGACTGCAGATGCCTCTGCTTCTAATCACCTCTATGCTAGCAGCAGTATTTTCACTGGAGAACAGACAGGTAAATAATGTCCATGAACTCTATGCACACACACATACAAGTTAGCCAGTGGAGAGGCAAACATTATGACTACTTACAGATTAAGTGAACAGTGATTATCGTAACATTACCACTGTGTCGATGTCTGGGATATACTAGATTGTGAGTAAGCTCTTGTTGGCAATGTTTAGGATGTGTTGGAAATGAGCAGAAATAAAGGCTTGAGTGAGTTTCACAAGGGCATAATCATTGTGGCTTGTGGGGCGCTCCTGGTCAGCACTTTTTTATTTTGGTTACAGAAGTAATGTGCCACCCAACACAGAGCATCACACCTTACTGAGTGTGGGGGCTGCACAGCAGCAGACTGGTCAGAATGCCTATACTACTCCTTACCCATTTTCCAAACACCTATAGTAAATATTTGAGCAATGAAATTGGATCTTGGAGCAATTAAAAATATCATCTGATCTCATAAGATCTTTTCACATGGATGGCAGGTACATGTATGCCACTTTTGGGGAAGAGATGCATCGAGGGATGAAGACAAGTTTATGGAGGCAGTATGATGCTCTTCACAGCTGGTTAAACTTGAGTTTGGGATAAAAGGTGCTCCCAAATTGCAAACATTAAGAATGGTTATGGAACATGGTGAATAGTGTTGCCCTGCCTTCAGAACTCCCCAGATCTCAAATGGATCTAGCATCCGTGGAAGGTGTTAGAAAAACAAGTCCAATATCCAGTAGCTCCACCTCACAACTTAAAATGGTCTGCAGCTACCGTCTGGGTGCCAGATGCCACAGATGCTTCAGCAGGTTACAGCTGTTTTGACAATAGCATGGAGAATCAACAGCATATCATCTGTGCATAAAAACAGCTTTTGGATTAATAATAAAAAAGCTGAAATTCTTGTTAGGGGCAGTCAATTTACTGACCAAATTACTTCAATACATCAGAGCACTGAAAAATGTTGCCAATCAATATAAAATTTTAATACCGAAGCATTCATAAGTCAATAGATATGCTTGTTCAAAAATCTGCAAAAAGAAATCGATGCTCAAATCATCTTAACTGAGCTCCAAATTTCCTAAATAGTGTCTGTGCGTTGTGTGTGTGTTATAGTGAATGGCATTTATATATTATAAATACCTGTCCAGGTTGATGAAGATGACACTCTCAGAATCATCTATGAGCCCCTTCAGCTCTCGTGTTTTATTTCCCAGCTCCTCCGCCTGCATGAAATAATTCTCCAGCAGTAATTCCATCTCATGAGCATGATCTATGCCTAAACTGCTCTGCTCACTGCCTCCACACACACAAATATATAGACAGACAGAAACAAGCAAACACACACACACACAGACTGAAATCAGCTGAAAGGCTCAATGGCAACATTATAAATAATGAAACTCGGTACTGGCATAGATATTTACATTTATGGCATTTATCAGGCGCTTTTATCCAAAGTGACTTCCATTCCCTAACTACAGGGGGCAGTCTCCCTGGAGCAACTTGGGGTTAAGAGTTTTGCTCAGGAACCCAGTGATGGTGTACTGCAGGTAGGATTCAAACCAGTGACCTCTTGGTTTAGAGGCAAGTACCCTACCCACTACGCCACCACCTAACATGATTATTTCACAATTAGAGCAATCATTTCATTTTATATTGACCATTAATCCAATAATGAAGTCAGTATGCCTCTCCATTTCATCTTTAAAGGCAAAACAAAACAATATCAGTAATGTCATCTTTCATAATGACTGGGAACATTGCTGAGAACTGCATGACAATTGTTTTGTAAATAATACATCTTTACAACTAAATCACTAAAGCCTTGGTGAAACAGCTGTTTTAATGTTCCACATTTTTCTCAATCTGTGTGCTGCAAATTCAGAAAGAGAAACAAACTCATCCTTGTTGACTATATTGTTTTAATGTACCTTAAAAATGAAATGAAAGAAAACAGCAAAAATGTGGAACACCAACCACTGCCTTAGGTTCCAAAAATATAATAAAAAGCGAATGACAAATATTTCACCTACAACACACGGGGGTCTGTCCACTTGGTGAGGCACAGCTCTTCAATCAACTCATCCTCATCTAGGATCTTCAACAGGCTGTCCTTAAACACTTTAATATCAGTCTCCAGTTCAGAAAGGCTACAGAAAAAAGGGAGTCAATAGGTTTTGGGGTTACATTTATGCAGCAAGCTATGCTTAAATCAGAACCCATATGTTACAACAAGTTATTAGCTTTTCTTACAAATGGTAACGAAACAATTCTTTGAGCTCAGACATGCAATTTGAGAACTAGACTCCAAATTATGGTCCAATTATAACAAAGACACTGTAAGGCATTTGCTTTTCCTGGCCTACCTCTTACTGTTGAGAAGAAGCATGTGTAGTTTACTGCGATCAGCTGAAAGAAGCTTGGGATCCACTAATGACTCCAGACAGTCCAGGATCTGAGGCTGAACCTCATTTAACCTTGCCTGGAGTGTGTTTATCTGTACCAAAATAAAACACACACGCAGCAGTATTCTCTAATCGGCACATTTAATATTTGAAAATGGAAACAATCAGTATAGCTTGTGTGCATCAGTCTACTCAACTACTTTTCAGCGATTTCAGCACTGAACTGCGATAACAGATATTTATCCATATTTACCCTGTGCTGTAGGATGGCCTCCAAGGCTCTGAACTCAAAGGGCAATGAGTAGGTGGCCAAGGCTCCATCCCCTGCTAACTGAGGCCCCAGCTCCAAAACCAGCCACTTATCCAGACCCAGTCCACGGAAATCAAGCACCAGCAAGCACTCCGGAGTAACTACTGCCTTTAGAAACTTAGGACAGAAAAAAAGAAACTGTTTAGAACCTGATTGGAGACAAGAAAGCTGACACAGTGGATGGAAATGTTCTACTGATTATCATAACCTTGAGTCATATATAAATGTGCTACCACAAGTACTGCTCTTCTATAAAATGAACTTGTATTTAACAAAGAACAACAGAATTATTAACCAACAAACCACCCAGAATATATGAATATATGACATACTTCCATGCGAATAATGATTGCATTATTTCGTGATGTGATGCTTGTGAGGTGCTGGAATCTCAGGTCTCTCGCTTGCAAACCAAGTTCCTGATAGAACTCTGCTTTCTTTTTACCTGAGCAGAATTAACAACATAGACACTCCATACCTGACATGTAATAAAACCATAAGAACATTTCATTTGGAATGAACCAATGGAATGAATCAATGATGCAACTCACCAAATGAAGTGACATTCCCATCTGGATCAAATTTCATCTGTTGAACAAAACCCTGGCTGTAATCTCTCAGCAGCAGTAGTAGTAGTAGTAGTAGTTTAAGTTTAATGCCATATCAATGATTGTTATGTGATGGCAAAAAGGTATACTAAAAAATACAATTATTTGAAAACTAAAAACTTAAAAAAAACTAACAGTTTACATAAATTAGTAATCTAAAGAAGTTCTGATTATTAAATCAATATTTGATCAGAATTTCTAACTTTTATAAAGGTAAGTAATCTCTGAGTTTATATCTCAGACTATATTTACATATCAATTAATATCATTATTTGGACACAAGACAAACTCCTGCAGTGATATTAACATGTATGATTTTTGTAAAAGGCTCAGGTCTCTGTTCTCTAATGGTGTAGCCGAGGAGCTTAACCTCTGCTGATATACCAACAAAGACTGTTGGGTTTTTGTTATACTTTTACTCATGTGTTTTGTACAACAAAGTGACAAATACCATATGCAGGTATGTTCAAGGGCAGCACAAAGTTATTTTAGTTCTTTGACTAGTAGGCACCACTACCACCCTCCTAACCCACAGTGAGAGCTTACCACAACAAATTCAGGGGCCACACTGGACAGAGCGGCTGCATGGGAAGCATCCGTAACTCCACCACGACAGAAGACGACTGAAGGAGGAAATTTATTTTATTTTGAAATGGCAAATCAGTTTGCGGCAGCAGGAACAAAATGAGCCAAAATTACACCATTCACTTATAAAAAAGTAACTGCAAATACTGATATCAGCACTGTATGAAACTGTATTTTCCATTGTATATTTCTATAACTTTTTTGCCTGATTTGTAATACATTTTCCTATACTACAGTCTGGGAGTAGTGCACAATACAAAAGTGTAAACAAAAGCAGTGTCATATAGTAAGTGTCTGAATTGACTTGTTCTCCTGTAGAAATTCCTGTATTACTATAACACTTTTTCATGAGGCTTCCACAATTAGCTTTTGTCAGAATTAAGGATGTGTTCCTATTCCAGTCAAGTTCTTCCACACTGAACTCATCCTAGCATGACTTTTTGGACCTTGCTTTGAGCACTGGGGAACAGTCATGCTGGAACAGAAAAGGCTCTTCCTCAAAGCGTGTCCACGGAGTTGGAAGCAAAATGTCTTGGTATGCTGAAGCATTAAGACTGCCCTTCACTGGAAGTAAGGGGCTTAGCCCAAACCCTGAAAAAAGTCTGTCTATATAGTGTGTGTGTGTATACTGAGTGTGTATATACACGACTTCTGCAGGAAAACATATGTATACATTTATACATTATATATAGCATTTTTAATTTTATTTAACACAGGTAAAGTTCTGAGATGTGAACTTTCCTCTCAACTTATAATAAGAGAAAACACTTACAGCTGTGTTTAAGTGTCTGTGCTGGACTGGTTCTGCCGTGTTTTCCTCTCCACACTACAGGTGTTAGTGGTGAGTGTCGAGCAGACAAAGGACGTGTAAAAGGTGATCCTGACCTCCTGCAAGTTAAAGTCCTTCGATTCCAACATCTCGTGGACACTGTCAGAGGGCTCTCCCGACACAGCAGTCTCACACACACCTCCATCGTTGAGAAACGAGGTGAAACACGTGAAAAGTTCGGTCTGGTTACATGTTCAGATGAAGCAAGACCCCGGATTAGGAAAAGTTTCCAAATAACTTCAGAACGAGGGTATCAGCATGACCAGCTAGGCTTTCCACAGAGTCTTGCTGCTGTAGTCATAAGAGAAAACGTCGAAAAAGACGAATGAACTGACTAAATTCTATTGTAAAGGAGAAAATGTGGGCAACATGTCTTTAGCTGACTTTCTAGCATGTGTAACAACAACAAGCTAAGACTACTGACTGGCTATACATTGTCCATGCGGTGCATAAATCTAAAGCCTTATAACCATAATAATAAAATTATTTATCCAAAACCGGGGGTCCTTCGATTTCCAGAAAGAAATGTTTTCTTAAGAAGCTGAACTTGACCACAATGCATTGGGGCTCATGTAACTGTTTAACCCCTTGACTCCCAATAACACTATAACTTCCTCTGCCTGCTTTTAAGTGACAAATGTTTCAGTTTTACTTTGTATGAACACATAACAGCATTATTTGATTCTTTTTTTAATTAAAAATATTATTTTGAAACATTACTTTAACTATACTGTCCATTATTTTTTCGTTTTTCATACATTGTTGTCCCACGTGACAAATTACAAGATAACCCTTTATTAGTCCCACAAGTGAGAAATTTGCAGTTGTAATGTTTTATAATGTATAACGTTTTCATATTTATAGCATAATGTTTTATGCATTGTTATATATTTTATAGTTTAGTAAATTATAATATTAATTTTGATAAACTAAGTGATTAAAAAAAATCACATTTGCCGCTATGTTTGTTCAGAATTTTTCAGATTTGTGTTCAGGAAAGAGCAATAATACGACGAAAATGAATGTATGTTTTAAATCCAGGCATGAATGTGTTAACACATGGTGCGCTGCAGTGTACTGAACTGGAAAAGCCGTAATGTCTAGAATATAGGCGCCTTCAAAAGCAACTGTCCGCCCACATGAACTAGGCATAGCAAGAAATGTACACTGAACAGCAGAGATTAAAACCCCTCTGTCAATTAGACATTAAAGAAAACAAGTCACTAGTAAGATTAGTCGATTTTCGTCTCCATTTTTAAGTGCGCTTTTTTGCAGTGCTGGTGACGCCCTGCTGCCTGTGTGTGACAGAAGCTTAGTGGTACTCCTCCAAAAGGATGCTGAGATCCAAATGGATGCTCCTCACCTCTGCAGAGAGAGCCAGCTGAAGATGAAACAGATCCAGTGATTTCTGCTCTCAGCATATCACTGTGTAAGATCTTTCACGCTTTTAATTTTTTTTTCGTTCCTGAAAAAATAAACATGTTTCCTTCATGCTATTCCAAGCCCAAGAATGGGTCTCAGTTTAAGATGTCTTACACGAAAGTGATATTTGGGGTGTTGGTCGTCTATGTGCTTCATACGTGTTGGGCCATCTATGGCTTCGTGCACACAAAACCGTGTGACCCAGCAAAGGGGGATGACTGTGTTACATCTTACCTTAGTGGCAAACCTCGACTCCAGGTAAGGCAAATTCTGTGGTCTCATATGTGCATGTGTACATTTAAACTGTGCTTGTGTTGTAATAGTAGGAGAGTAGGTTGCAGTACTGTTTTATTAAAACACATTTTACAGTATAATTTTTATTGAATTAACGAAACTACTGTATTAATATTTGTACATATGTATGAATACTTATGTAAATATATGTATGTATGTGTTTGTACATATAGAGGTGTATATGTACAGATGTATACGGATGTGTATGTGTATATTTTTGAATTTGAAATTAAAAATACACTTGCCTTTTTCTGCATTTTAAAGCTCAGTGTGTACTCAAGCCTGGACCCCAGTGATGAGGCTGCACATAAACTCCTTCTCAAAGTGGACAAATTTGAAATTCATTCAAAGTATGAAAGGCAAGTTTCTCCTTTGTGAGGAGAATGCATGCACAGTTCAGTGTTTCAGTTTGCTCTAAGCTGTGTACTATCATTTATTTATTGGATCAGAATCAGAAAGCTTTATTGATTCCATAGGAAACTGTTCATGTTATGAGTGCAAAGACACACAGAGACAAGAACAGTATAAATTATGTCTAAATAAATCCAGTAAAAAAATGTAGAAAAAATGTCAATATGAAATGTTGATGAATTTGATAAATAAACAAATGCTGGGTATAAATCCTAGACATAAGTAACTTACAATTAGGTGAATTTCTAACAACACCAATGGTAGTTAGGAGTATGTCATTGCATGTAGTAGATCTGTAGTACACAAGTAATACTGACATAAGTAGTGATATTCACATGACTATTGCACATAATGTTTTAGAAGAACATTTTTCACATGGAAGACTATTCCACACTATAACAAAATAATGCACACAGTGATACACACAATTATGGTTACTTAAACCTGGTTAAAAAGTGCTTAACAAAGTATACTTGATCAGTTCTTAATGTGAACAATCACTATCATAATGGAATGTGGCAACCATAAAATCAGAGACGTGAACTTATAGCTTCTAGAGATAGTTGAATGAAGCCCATCCCTGTATACCCCAGATAACCCTCCTGCTTTATTTTTCATTACTGTGTACTTTCTGTTGAAAACAGAAAGGTGAGCGTGTCGTTGCCTGAACTGACCCACAAGAATGGGACCCTCCATGCAGTCGTGTTTGTACACAAGAGTGGAGTCTCACCATGGAAGGATAGCAAACATGTGCGGCTTGTGGCTCGGCTCACCTCTCAAATGCTTCCTCCTCCTCCTGCGGGAAGCCCCGGCTCTGCCAGAGTCTCTCAGAAGGTAATACTGCTGACTCCTTTGTAGTGGACTTTGTGATGATGTCCTCATTACTGTTTGAGCAAGATTTGATTAATGAGGTATAACTTCTTGCTCACTGAAGGATGTGTATTATATTGTCTCATTATCGCAATACTGGCCTTTCTAATACTGATGCCACTTAAGGCCTTGAAAGTGGAAGTGACAATCTGGTCATACATGAACACACCACAGCACACAGTGTGAACAGCACGAAATACTTCCCCTGCATTTAACCCATTCACCAAGTGAAGCAGTGGGCAGCTACGAACACAGCGCCTGGGGACGGTACCTTGCTCAGGATACCTCAACCTGGACAGGGCAAATGCCTTAACCACTAGGCTACCAACTGCTTAAGCACTCTAGCAAATCACATTAAATTGTTGTAGAGGTGTTGCGTATGTAATGATGATGATGATGATGATGTTGATGCTGCTGCTGTGGCTGTTGATTATTGTTATTATTATTATTATTGTTAGTAGTAGTAGTAGTAGTAGTAGTATTAGCGTTAGTAGTAGTAGTAGTAGTAGTAGTAGTAGTAGTAGTAGTAGACGATACACTCTGTGAGTCAAACACAGATCTATAAACAGATGTTTATTTATAAATGTATTTTAACGCCCTAAGTGTCTGCTCCTTGTTTGCACCTTGTCCAACTTCAATCTATATTTTAGAATAAATGTTGCTGTTCTAGTGATCCAACAAATGTTAATTATTTGAGTCAAAATTATGCAGGCCAAAAATAACCATGTTACCTTGTACTAATATAATCATAAAATGGCATTTCATAAAGCCTTAAGCCTTAACAGAAGAGAGTGATGCTGATGCCCACATTTAAGACAAATATTACGAGTGTCACTCAGATCTTTCTCTGTGTTCTCTGTTGGCTCTAGGGGACAGAAGATCAAAGGCTTGTGTCATACTGGAAATCACGCATTACTCTAAACATGATGACAGAAGATTTCACTTTTAATAATGCAGCAGTGCCCAGTGATCTGCGGAGATACATGAAAATGTGAGTTCCACACCCGATATGTCCAAAACATTTAAACATCTAAACACACTGCATTCTTTTAAATTACAACTGTTGCTGTCATAGCCATAGAATCCAGAACTAATCATCGAACATCACTAATGCCCCTGTGTCTGAATGCAATCATATCCTCACAGTAGTGTTCATACATTTAGGAGAGGCTGATATTGTCTCACAGAGGGATAAACTCCCTTTTGAAATGATTTTCTTCATGATTTCAAAAGAAATGATTTCAAAAGAATTGTCTGACAAGAAGTTAGGCAAGACTAGGCTTAATTCCTGAACAGATATACATTATATTCTAACCATTGAATTAGAATTGTATTAAAATTCAGTGTCTTTGACTCATAAGTGTCAGTTATGACAATTTCAGTTTTAAGGGATTTAACACGATACCACTCTTGTGTTTTTCCTTAGCGTTGAAGATGGAAAGAAGGAGAAGAAGAAAATCTATCTGCCTCTTTTACTTGTTGATGAGATGAGAAGCAGACTAAAAGATTTAATCGTATGTAAAGTTCAATGCTTCTTGAACAGTAAATGGTCACAGATTAGTTATCATACTTTATTTCTAATTTCCTGAATTTTCCATGAAGGAGATAAACAGCACTACTAAAGCAGTCCCACTCACTATATCATACGACACAATAGCACTTCGGAAATTTAGAATCTGGATCCACATCCAGGCTGTGATATATTCACTCAAACATTTTGGTAAGTCAGTTTCAGTGTTTCACTTTTCATGTTTTATAGCTGGCATTAATTCAACATCAGATCGTTTTCTGCACACAGTCATTTGTTGTTGATCACATCATCTAACAGAAATATTTAATACATTTCTTATATGTATTCCATTGCAGGATTTTCTGAGCAGAACCTTGATGAAATCAAAGCCATGTTTGTTGAAACTGGTCTTCACATTTTGGCTATGTCCATCCTGGTGCCTTCATTCCATGTGAGATTGTTTCTGTTTTTAATATTCTTGCAAATATTTTATAGTTTCACTTGCCCTTTGTCACGGCTGTCACGCGAGGAGCTGTGCCAGGCCTAGTTTTGTTTGTGTTTTCTGTTCTGGTTTGCCCTGATGCCAGCGTGTGCTGAT